>ML778090.1:603236-620917 GCA_009831015.1 Picea engelmannii | reverse complement strand
AATCTCTTCCAATGCACTAATCAGTTCTCCTTCCATGTCAACCACAACTTCTTCTTCATTAACATCACTCCCTGTGCTATTATTGTCATAGTCCTCTTTGGCCATAAGTATGAAGTCATTTAGTTTATCTTCAATAGATGAATAATTGTCTTCATCATCTGAAGGATCATCATCATTGTTTGCACAAAGACTTTTCTTATTAAAGTTATTCTCTTTAAATAAATTTCTGTGTTTGTATTTCTCCTCATCATCACAAGTCTGATCCTTTCCTTTGTGGGGACATTTATTTGCAAAATGACCTATCCTTCCACAGTTAAAGCATTTGAAAGGCAGTTTACCTTTTTATTTTCTTGATCCCTTCTTCAGTCTCTTCACAAATTTTGCTTCAATTTCATCGGGCTCAGAATCCTCATTCTTTTCTGCTTTAAATGATGCTTCTCTGGAGGTGGGTTTATCTTTAACTATTATCATTTCATATGCAGTCAATGTTCCTAGAAGTTGGTCAAACTGCAAGGTTTTTAGATCATTAAGTTCTTCTATAGCAGAGACCTTCGAGTTGAACCTATCTAGGAGAGATCTCAAGATTTTCTGAACTAAAGAAGATTCCCCAATTGTTTCACCAAGTGCCTTCATTGCATTTACCATTTCTTCTACTCTTAGAAAGTATTTTCCAACAGTTTCCTCTTCCTTCATCTTCAGCTGTTCAAACTATATTCTATAGGTTTGAAGCTTTGCATCCTTTACCTTCTCATTACCCTCATAATTGCTAATGAGTTTGTCCCACATTTCTTTGGCAGTTCCTAGGTGCATAACTTTTACGATTTTTGCTTCTGCAAGCCCACTCAAGATAACATTCATAGCCTTAGCGTTGAAGCTAAATTCTAGTTTGTCATCCTTATTAGCTAGCACAACTGGCTTTACATAACTAGTATCTACCACATCCCATACATCTGCACCTAAAGCCATTATGTAGGTTCTCATTCTAACTTTCCAGAAGACAAATTTGTTCCATTGAACATAGGGGCCTTATTGGTTGAATTTCCTTCATGGCTTGACATGTTTAAGCTCTAGGATCTACCCTTAGATGAAAGGGGTCGGCTCTGATACCAATTATTGCACAACTGAGAGGGGGGGGTGAATCAGTTGTTACCGTGCTTAAACAATTATGATTCTTTTAAACTCTTTACAAGGCACTCAAATATGATCACAATAATGCAGAGAAATAAACAAAGGCACATTCAGAATCAGTCACATATATGAGAAAGACAGAGACAAATAATTCCCAAGGAAACCCATACAGGGTAAAAACCTCTTTTTCTTTATATGATAAGTATTATCTACATTCTTTACATTATCATACATATGAGCACCAACTCATTGTGAGGCTGCAACCTTTGGTTTTGCAATCTGCAACTTGCTGAGAGCACCAAATCTCTATTTTCTCTAGCAACCACTAGAAGGAAGCACCAACCCCTTGGTTTCTATAGCACAAACTAGAAGGAAGCATGAACTCCCTAGTTTCTCTAGCACCAACTAGAATGAAGCACCAACTCCCTAGTTTCTCCAGCACCAACTAGAAGGAAGCACCAACTCCCTGTGTTCAAGCACCCACTTGAACCTTTGAGGACACCAATCCTCCCTAACACCTCCCAACCACCCTGTTATATAAATTCCTTGTTACTAAAACTTATTACAGTGATAAAAAGTTATTCAATGGCTTACCAGCCTTGTCGCTATTCTATTACACTACTCTTCTCTGTCTACATCAGTGTCTTCTACATGCCCCTTGCACTTTCTGTTCTTCTACCTTTTATACTCTCTGCACCATATCCCTTCAATGCAACCTTCCTCTACTGTGCATTTCTTCCCTTCCGCTCTGCCTCCTTGCTCACACTTGAATCCTTCCCCACGAAAACAACTCCCATCTCTTCTTTGTTCCACATTCTTATAGTCCCTATGCTCCTTGTGCATGCAATATTTTCCATGCCTCTGCATGCTCACACCGCACCAAATCTCCTGCACATCTCGAGTGCTTTTCCTGATCATCGCAACTCTTCAGCTTCTCTGGTGGTTCCTTCCATGCGTTCAACATCACTGGGTGTTCTGCTAATATTCCTCAGCCTCTTTGGTAGTTGAGACTCCTCGTCTTCTCTGGCATAGTCGAGCTTATGCCTTTTGTTTCAGTTACAGACTTCAACGCTCATCCATCTGTCAATCCCCCTAAAAATCGTCTTGCTTCACTGGACGAAGCTTAGAGAATATTCATCTCCTCTGGCGATCACACAGAGGTCTCTTCGAATTCTTTGGCAGAGACCATCCATGGTTTCTAACAGTTATACTGCGACGTGCTACAGTAGCCCTCTGATCTTGTTCAAATTCACCTACACCGTTGGATTGATTCCAAGGGATCTTGCATTCATTTCGACATTTCATCTTTCGGTATTTTGACATTCGTGTGACCATGTGTCTCGACATTCCTAGTCACGATCCCCGAAAAGGAGCTTGGTTGCTCTAGCTCTTTCCTACATCTCTCATTGATGTGACCCAGGGCTGTGACCACAGCCTTATGCATAAGGTGCTTTCACGATTTCGCATTTCGTGAATTTGGAGATGAGGCATCTCGACTCTCCAAGTCGTGATCCCCGAAACCCCGAAATGGCGTGGGATCAACGGTCCCGATCAACACTTGATTTGAAGGCTCAAATCATTTCTTGATTTCACATTTTGTGATTTTGGAGATGAGGCATCTCGACTCTCCAAGTTGCGATCCCTGAAACCTCGAAATGGCGTGGGATCAACGGTCCCGATCAACACTTGATCTAACGGCTCAGATCATTTCACGATTTTTCATTTCGTGATTTCGAAATTCTTGATGTGCAGTGTTCTTGTCACCTCAAAGTCTCGATCCACGAAACTCCGAAATGGGTCGGATCAACGGTCCAGATCACATCTTGAACTGATGGCTGCGATTAAGTCACGATTTTGAATATCGCAATTTCGGGATTCCTGTGGTCATTATTCTTTGACATCTCCAACTCTCGATCCTCGAAACTACGAAATGGACTGCGATCAATGGTCCAGATTAAACCTTGATCTGACGGCTCAGATTAAGTTGCGATTCCGCATATCATGATTTCGGGATTCTTGTGGTTATTATTCTTTGACATATCCAACTCTCGATCCGCGAAACTCCGAAATGGACTGGGATCAACGGCCCATATCAAACCTTGATATGATGGCTCAGATTAAGTCATGATTCCGCATATCGCGATTTCAGGATTCTTGTGGTTATTATTCTTTGACATCTCCAACTCTCGATCCGCAAAACTCCAAAATGGACTGTGGTCAATGGTCCAGATCAATCCTTGATCTGAAGGCTCAGATTAAGTCGCAATTCCGCATATCGTGATTTCGAGAGGTTAGGGAACCCCGTTCCTTTGACTCTCTAGTCAGCGAACTGACGATCTTTCCCCACGTGTCCTCCCTGATGATGGACGGTCCTCCTTCTTTTAGGATTTTGTGAGCCCGCTACTCCTTGCACTTTAAAGAACGTGTAGGTTCTCCTTGATCCGATGATGGTCAGATCCTGCGCTTGGATTTAATGCCTGAGATCTATCCTCCTCTTCAACGCGCTCTTCTTGTTTACATTGAGATCTGACAGCCATCGAGAATTCTGAATTGTTGATCCAACAATCACGGTTGCTGCTCTTCCCCGATTATCACTGCACTGCTGATCATCGTTGCTGTACTCAAGCCATCATCGCTGCTGTACTTTCCATCAATGACAAGCATACGCTACTTGTAAAACATGCCAACACTACCTCTCCAGGTCCTCTTTCGATAGAGACCTTCCTTATTAATTCTCAAATTCTTGTGTTTTACAATGACCTTTTTACATGTTGCTCAAATGCAAAAACATAATGCACCGTTGGATTCCTTGCGAAAAATCGTGTAAAATGAGTACAAAGTTCTCAAAATTTCGTTAAGGGACCTCTCGACATGCTTTACGATGTATCTCAAAGTCAATGTACCTTAGGCACACACTTCAAGACAATCTATGCATATTTTAATGTCCTTTTGCCTCGATATACACACCCATTAAATAGGGCACAAGCCTTAACCTATTGTCCAAACTTCGGGGCATGCATTAAATACAATTTTGCAGGTTTGTTTTAACAAACCATATGCATGGTTTGTTGGTTAAATCATTGTATATATATATGGCAAGTCGGGGGTTTGAGCCCCACTGATCACCATATATCCCCTCATCTTGTTGGCATGTTCATTGGTTGTTTAATATATGGTTACAACCATATATTATATGGTCAGGTGGTTATGAAGTTTGTTAGACCCCGCGCGAGCTATGGCATTGGTCACATGTATAGTATAAAAACCAAGGGGATGGGGGCTAGCCCTCGATGCCTTCTATTATTGGGTAAATCGGTAGATTCAGACATGAACTAATCCCCCTAGATCCACCTATATCTAGAACAAAACACGATAGGACATGGCGCTTTCCCTAGGTTCTAATCATCGAATTTACTACTAAACAAAAAGACGATAGACATACCTTTAAATATCGCTTCATTATATCTTTGTTGTTCCTATTTCGCTCCGATGATCTTGTGATACTGATCCTGCAGTGAGACATAAACCAACCAAAGTGAAAGCAGTAAGTATATTCAATGACAACCTATGCAAATGATCAAGGAATTATGCAATAAAATAAGATAATTATATGGGAAAGAAACATGCCACTGTATTATATTAATAATAGGAAGAGAGATTACAACCATATGCCTTGATGTCGTAAGGTTCCTTCCAATGATTCCTTGCTTCCTACACACTTCTTGCTCCAATAATTATGAGACTATAAATCTGACATCTATCTTGACAAAAGCAAAGCTCAAAACCACTCTAACCAAGCTAATAATTCCAAGCCAAATCCAACTAACTTTCTCCATGAGATCTCCTCTCCTTTTATAAGTTGAAGAGGATAAGGTGAGGAGGTTAGGATGATCCCACTAAATCATGAAAGTGAGTAAGAAACAAACCATTCAGAGGCCACCTCACCATAGAAGCTTCTCCTTCTAGTAGGATCGAGAAAATGCTCATTTTTCCCCACATACGGAGGCCGCCATGACCTAGATATAATGAATCCTGCGAAAATTCCACACCCTAGCTATAGTGCAGCTTGCGAAAATCAGGCATTTCCGCACCCCATCTATGGTGCAGCTCGCAGAAATCCTCCAAAATAGGGTTTTTACAGAGGAAAACACAACTTCTTCTCTCAAGGAAAGTTCTTCTCTCTTCTTTCTTCAGGAATTCAGGCCACTGACCTCTCTGAAGGCAACAAATAGGTTTACATCATTAATGATCATGCGTGTGACGGAAATAATGTTTAACAGAGAGCCCCCCAAAGTATGAAGTTAGAACATAGTGATAGTTGAAATACTTTGTCGAGTGTGTGTAGGGAACAAGGAACACATCGGTTGGAAACCTGTCAACAAACAAGGAAACACAGTACAATAATATATCATCACTGAGGTAGGCATTCCCATACTCAGAATACAAATGACTCAAAGCATAAATGCTGACATGCGAATATCCATGTCAAGTAATACAGGTCATGGCCACCAAACATACACTGTGGATCCATGCCAATATGACTCAAATCTAAACATAGCCACCAAAAATACACTGTGGATCTATGTGTTAAAGACTCAAATTTGAACATAGCTACGATACATACAATGTGGATCTATGCAACAGTACAAACTGAATATACTCCAACGCAACCTGGATCTATGAGAAAAGATTCAGGGTCTTCATCTCCACCACTCTGTATTATGAATATAACCATGCGAATACATGTGCTGAAGTCGAACAGAGTAGAAACCACTTGATTATTGGTCATTAGTAAATACTGTTAACAAGTGCAAGGGAAATCACCATTAATGTCAATGACTCCCAAGGTATACTAGTACAATCCAACAAATGTGAATCAATGAGCTGAGGTCGAACACTCAACAAAATCTCCCGATCAGGGGTCAGTAATGAAAAACCATTGTCGAAAGCGAGGAAACCTACCATTGAGGCATGCAAGTTCCAAGGTACAAATTAGTTTCTAAGTCTAATTCCTGGATAATGAGTTGAAGTTGATAGGAAAAGACTCATCACAGGAGGTCCTTAATGTATCCCCCCATCAATGACACAAAATAGGTAACAAGATTTGATGTAGATCAGAGTAACAAGTGATTCAGGACTAACTCAGGGATGACCGATGCAATAGAAGGCTTAAGGACTGCAGAAATGGCCAACGCAATAGAATGATTTATGGGTTGAACTTCTCTTTGAACATATTGATGACACGACAACTATCTTGGAAACACTGACTCAACAACAAGGATGACAGACCGATTTGTAATCTTATAAAGGAGTATGATCAAGAGACAAGTGGATTTTCCCAACCTAGACACAAAGAAAGTGAAAGGGTGTCATGTTCAAAGGTGACTCTTCCATGGAATATAGGTTTATACACATTTCTTTCCCAATTCCCCCCCCACCATTTCTGGCGAGTACCTCTTTATTTTTACACAATCTTGAGGAGGATAACATATGCTTGTAATGTAAGCTCATCCTTCGGATGAGTCCTTCGGAGTATATTTAACGAACCCTAGGAAGGAGTGGTTCGATCCCATATGGGCCTTTCAATGTTTATTTTACGAGTCCAAAGAAAGAAAACTCAGGGGTTTTTCATGTTTAGAGAGTTTGAAAAACACTTAAAGAGAACTCTCCCAGTTCCTTTTTCATAAGGAGTCTGATGAGACCAAAAAAAGAGATAAAATATTGCTCAACAAACGTTTTCTTCAAATACTTTAATGAGCGTGAAAAGAACAAGGTCACTTGACAATCTTTTCATGTTTAGAGAGTCTGGAAAGTGATTAAAGGTGACTCCAGGTGGTTCCTTTTTCATGTAACCTTTACGAGTCTGAAAAAGTGATAAAAGTATACTCGGTTACATTCTCAGATATTTACGAGCACGGGAAAGAACAAAGACTGATCTCGGTAACTTATTCTCATGTATTTACGAGCATGAGAAAGAACAAAGACTAAGCTCGGGATTGTTTTCATTTTTATGCAAGCTTTAAAACAAAACAAAACTATGCTTGGGATAGATTTTATTTTTACACAAGCATAAAAACTAAACAAAACTATGCTTGGACCTGGTTTCATTTTTACACAAGCTTGAACTAGAAAAAACTATGCTTGAGTTAGGTGGTTTCATTTTTACACAAGCTTGAACCAAAGTAAAAGCTATGTTCGAGGTAGGTGGTTTCATTTTTACACAATCTTGAACCAAAGTAAAAACTATGCTTGTGACTTCCCAACGCATAACACAGGGATGGTTGGTACTTAGCCCCCAACTTAAGAAACTAGCGGCTCAACTTCATCATGAAGTCTAGATGCTGAGGCAAATGCCCCCCAAGCTTCATTTCATCCAACTGCAAAGGATAATGAAATGAAGTTTCAAATATTAGACGAAGGAATTGACTCAAACGTAGAGGGGGAACAATCCGTTTCATTTTTTAACGAGCTTGACACATGAACAAGAACTATTCTCGGTAATCCAGGTTCAAACCCTAGACCTCTGTTTCATTTTTTAACGAGCTTGACATAGAAACATGAAATATGCTTGTAACCTATGTTTCATTTTTTAATGAGGTTGCCACAGAGACGTAAAACTATCCTCGTAACTGGTTTCATTTTTTAATGAGATTGAAAGTAGAGAACTATGCTCAATGCTGGTTTCATTTTTAATGAGCTTGAAATAAAAAAATCATGCTCGACGTTGGTTTCATTTTTTAACGAGATTGAAATCAGAAAATCATGCTCGACTCTCCTCTCGATCACAACTTCCAAGAGGACAATGCTCTGGAAGGACACCATGTCAAGGGGAAAAACTCAGTCATGGCTTCCAAGAGATCTTCACTTGATGGAAGAAACACACTCTGGAAGGAACACATGTCGAGGGCCGCTATAGGGGTAAGGAGATCAAACAATAAAGACCCTATCGAAGAGATAACCATGTCAACTACTGGATCTAGGCCATAAGAAGCTAAAGTCATGGGAGACAACGCCACATAATTAACATGTGGTGGGGGCGATACCTTCTGCACATAAGAACCATTTAGGGAGGTAATCCAATCAGGAATGATGAATGAAAGTTGATCAATAGTCACAATTCTTCCATCGTGAGGGAAAGATATCACAAAAAAAAGAGTGGACACAATAGCTTTCATGGCATAGACATAATCCCGCCCAAGGAGTAAAGAGAAATCAAAGGGGTCTTGGACTACCATGACATCAATAAAAACAATTTTCCCTCCCAAAGTTATAGGAAACTGAGGAAGGGTCCCTAAAGGTTGACTGGTTCTTCTGTTGAAAGCTAACAAATTCTGCGTAACTGGCGCAAGTTGAGGGCAACCCAAATCTTGCCAAGTGAGAGAGGACAAAATACTAATGGACGCACCTTCATCTATCAACGTCCGAGGAACGTCCCGACCACAAACCTGTACTATAACCTGGAAAGGAATGGGAGAAGGAAGACGAGGTCCAGTTAGCACACCCCAATTAAAATAGATGGTCTCATTACTTGGAGGGGGTTCCACGGGAGAAGGAGGAATACCCCCCGACACGGTAGAATCTGTATCAACGAGAAAAATGTGGGAAGTATCGGGTTTACTCTCAAGTGAGAGAGTAGGATCGACCGATGGCGAGATCAGATCGACCACTTGGGTTTCATTCTCCAAGGGGAGAATGGGGTCAACGGGTGGAAACGAATCGTCCTCTTGGGTTGCACTCTTTAACGTGAGAGTGGGATCGACCAAGGATGGAATCGGATCGACCATTGGGATTTCACTCTCTGGTTGGAGAGTGGAATTGATCGAGGATGGTATCGGATCAACCACTTGGTCAATTGGTTCAACTAAGGACATGACCATATTGACTACCTGATCAACCGAACTAATCGACGGGGGAACCAAATTGATCATTCCATCAACTACTAGTGGGTTGAGAGAAAGCTTGCGATAAGCAGCTGAAAGTTGAGGCGGTGAAACGGTCATGTCTTCTAGTAATTTCGAGGCTTCTTCCATATGAGGAAAAGATGAGTTAGATGACGCCCTTTGAATAACATACACGAGACCTTGGCTCTACTTTTGTTCTTCCCAATGGTATTTTGACTAGTTGACGGGAGGTCATCAGTATGTTGTTAAGAGGCTGATGACAAGGGTTGGCGAGGGTGTGTAGACCATACTTCTATAACCTTGGATAGACCAGGGAAATCCTTAAGAAGATGGCTACCCTTACAAAGCCTGCAAGGGTACTTGGGCTTACAGGTTGTTTGGGTGATCTTGACATCATCAACACTCCCAACACAATCAATAGTAACTGGTTTCTTTCCAACGTGTCCGACAGTGGATGGAATTTTAGACCCTTATTTATTTTTCTTCTTCTTATTCTTCCTTTTCTTCTTCTTCTTATCCACCGAGTTACTAGCTTCAGAGCTTTCACTCAACGGAGAAGATGAAATGGAAGAAGACCTTGCAAGCGGAGAAGGTGAAGAAGATATTTCTAGTGAAGAAGGTGAAGGATCAACATGAGGTTGATGTTCTTGGGGGGAAGTGTTTACAAATGAATCACTAACTGCATTCGGGACTACCTGATCCGAAAACAACCATACCGGTAATCCAATTGTGAGACCTGGAAGGCTCAAAGTAGCAATGTGAGGAGGACCAATGTTTCCATAAGAAGGAAAAACAAAAGGTTCCCCTGGAGTAGAGGTTCCTTCATTGGTCATTTCGGGAATTGACGCCATTAAAATAAAAATCCAATCTAGATTCCACTAGGGAAAACAAACAACACACGTTAAAAATCTAGTAAGCAAGCAAGCAAACAAAACCTTCTTACAATGAACACACTAGTTGGTGATGAAATCCAATGTCATGGGAGCAAAGTAAGAAGGGGATGAGATAGAGCCGGTGGAAAAGTTATGTTGACGAACTTCTTAACGAACTTATGCCTTGGTGCAAGCTCCCACACATAAACATGGGTATACCCTCCAAGGAGCCCAAGTGAGTTTGGCCAACGTCGATTCTAGGTACCGTGAAGACTTGCCCCTCCATAGTCACCTCGTGTAAAGACCCTAAAGAGATAGGCCACTAAGGTTACCAATTACTACAGTGACTCCTAGGGAAACAATCGACAGTCCGATCCACGCGCAAGGACAGGGTATCTAGCCCGAAATCAAATCGAAAGGCTTCCACTCATCATTGTGGGTATACCTTCAATTGACCCCCATAATACACACAATCTCTACACCAAGACCAGCAAAGAAGGGTGAGTAACTCTTCCAGTCTCAATGCGACTTCGTGATTGACCCTTGTGTTAGAAGGGCTTCCCAGGACAAAATGTAATAAGTGGATTTCACCGCTCCCTAACTCAAGATTCTATGTTTGTTTGCATCTTTGGAAAGATATTTTTCACACCTATTCCAAAGCCCTACAACTAATCTAATGTAGGTTTTTCTACCATAAAATATAAAAATGTCTAATCAATTTTTATAAGCACTTTATTTTATGGCTGTTTTTACTCAAAAGGAAAATGACGTGGACAAAATGGTGTTTTGAATGACTCGAAAGTTATGCAAAGAGATGAATATGCAATCTTTTCATTTCGATGAAAGATATGCTACGAGAAGGAGAAAACATTTATCATTCCCATATGCACAATGTCCCAAAATATATTAAATTCATCACTATCAAGATTCTCAGGAAATGAGAAAAATAGATTGTACACCAATGCACGATTGATGGCCCCCCCCGGCCACGAGGGGGAATTTTTTTCAGAATTTAAGACCAAAAAATGCCAAGAATCATGCACTTTCGCTACTTCAAATGAAAAGATGCCCCCAATCTAATATAAAGCAAGAAATTAAAACTTTTGTTTCAAAGAGACACTAAAAGCGAGAGCGAGTTTCCTCAAAACAAAATCAACCCAAACTAAGTTTCTCTTTTAACACAATTTATTTAGAAAAATAAGTATTCTTTCACTAAACAATTCTAAAGAAAAACGATGCTTTGTAACAGAAAGACGCTCAAAGGAAGAGATCAAATCTTTCAAAACAAACAAAGCAAAAATAAGGTAAATATGATTGTACCAAATCACTTGTACCATCATGTGCCACGTGTCACCCTTGCAACGATGATATGTGTCACCCTTTTGACTTTTTTCTAGGTTTGACTGGAACTTTGACCGCTCATAACTTTTTCATACAAACTCCGTTTGAGGAAATTTTTGCATAGTTGGAAATCTATCACCGAGATCTATGCATTGATGGTGTTTTTAGAAAGAATTTGGGACATTTTAATGTTGATAATTTATGAACCATTCTATACCTCTGTGTATGTTCCAGATCCTCCTGGACCTATGTGAGCATTCCCAGATCCTCCTAGATCACTAGCACAATGGCAGACATGCCAAAACATACAAAAGGCGAGACAAAAAAATGGGGGTCTGAACACACTATTCTGATACAAAATTCAGTTTTTGCACAACCCATTCCAATACCATCAAATGAATATGATCCCCTAGAAAAATCAAACAAGGAAAAGGACAAGACCCAACAATACAAGTAGTTTGAAAAAGAACAATTGACCTATCCGAATAAATATTAAGAAATCATGGATGGTAACACCACACCAGGGTCTCCCAAGAAAGAAAACAATCCACCATAAAATACTCCTTTAGAAAGCCATCATAAAGGTATGCCGGGTCCTCCAAAGCAGACCGAGAACAAAGAGAAAAACAACATACAAGGTCAAGGGGAAAATGATAACAAAACAAACCTCGACATGTAGAAAGGAGTAGGCAAGACTACTAAGCAAGACCATGGGAAATATGATACAATCAAGGGAAACAATGTTGGATCAAAGAAATATAGAGAACGTGCAGAAAAGAGCAGCAAAAAGAAAAATAACATTCATAGAAAGGACAACACTCCAAGGGCAATCACATTTATAGCCTTTAAGCTAATCAGGTTGACAAATCCCCCTGGATAAACAATATTTGACCCAACCGTCGCATCACATGAACAAATTCTTGACTTGTATGCTGAAGTCACCAAATAAGCAATAGACAGGTGGAAGAGAGCCCTTAGGGATGGTGCTCGATTGACAACAAGGAGAAAAGGGTATTGAAACAGTGAAATCAACTTGTCGAAGAAAAGTTGGGCATCAAACACTCGACAAAAGGAGTCGACCCATTTGCCACAATGAAGACTCCGGTCAACGTAGTTATATCCACAGGTGCCAAAAATCAGGCATAAATCCAACACCTACGACATGAAATAAATATCTCAAGCATCTGTACAATAAAGTAATCATGAGTAATCAGGCTAGATTGACACAACAAATAACAACAATCCCACAGTCAGAACATGAGAAAATCAAGGAAATTCAACAACAACTAGAACTGGCTAATTCACAAGCAACAATTCTCAACATCATTCTTATCAACTAGCCCTCGTACTTCTCTTCGAATTACAACAAGCTCTGACTTAAGGAAAACCAAAGAACTCACATTCGACACAAATTGTAAAGTGACCATTTCGACCCACATTACAAAAGAAAAAGTAGTAGAAGCATAGCTGTCAAAACAAGAGAAAGAATGGTTGAGAGAGGTGACTAAGGCCTAACCAACAACAAAAAAGGATACTAAGCACTTGGATCAAATAAAATATTTTTTTTAGGAATTTGAAAAGAACTTTGACCCAAAATCGACTACTGTGTAGGAAGACCCCTTGACTGACAAATTAGAATTTTTGGGGAAACTAAAATCAGTGGGCATAAAAGCACATTACTCTATTGAATAATGGAAAATGTTCTCCCACCACCTATAGAAAATAGCTCCTATAATTTATCATACAACATTTGGAGGTCTACCAAATCAGTCCGCAGAGCGGTCAAATGGCACATCGACTTATCGACATAAGTTCCATTTCTTTGATCCTACACAGTCTACATCAAACATTTCCACCACCAGTCATCATTCAAGAACTCCATAGTTAGTCATTGAAGGCTCATAATAATCACACATACAAGTTAAAATGACACCTCTACCACCAATTGTAAGAATGCATGAATGGGAGATTCCTCAAGAAACACATGAGCAAATTGTGCAACTAGAAGGAAAGCAAAAAACAAGTAGTTGAAAAATAAGAGAAGATATTCCAACACTGGTCAACATCAACATCTTTTTCTTTCTCTATCAATCTATTCTCTCATTCTCATATTGTAAACAATTTCAAAGATGATCAAAATTTTCAATGTATTAGCCACACTCCCTTCTTGCTCGAGGCGAGAAAGGAATTGAAGGGGAGGGGGAGATGTTGTAGGGGCTAGTCAATTATGTTAACTAGACCTTCCAATCTACTGTAGTAGTCGGTTAGGAAAGTCGATCGAATAGTCAGTTAGAGTCCACTGACGTAACAATTAAGAAATGTAATTGATTGGTAACTATACATCACACACACACACACACACCCACACACATGTTTATATAATGGAAAGAGAGAGACTTTTTTGGCTATATAAAAATGCATTGATGGTTCTCCCACTACTTGTGTATGCCTATTTGTATATCTATGTGTCTCCATATATGATGTTGTAACATGTATTTCTTTGTGTAAGGATCTACTGGTAGCTTCTCATACTTTCCCTTAGACTACAACAATTACATTAACAACTATTTCTCATTCTTTAGTACTTTATTATTCACTTTTTATTATTTTTCAACTAATTTGACCGACTACTTTAATATTTTTTTCAATTTTTTTCAATCTTTATCATCCCCATTAAATAATATTTCCTATTACCCTATTTCTTTATCCCAACGATTACTTCCCTTGTTTAATCTTTTTACTCGTTACCTTCACTCTTTCCCTCAACGATCACTTTCTTTCTTAATATATATATATGAAACTCAACACTCTTTTCCAACATTAGAGCTTCTTATGTCCCCGATGATGGATGGAGTGTCTACTCGATATGTTGGATGATTTGAAACCTCATACACAAATTTTATCCAATTTTTTTTTAGCATTATAACTAACTGTGGAAACTTACATACTCAAATATTTAGAATTGTTTCCTTGATGATTCTCGAAGACTTTATAAACTCTTCTATCCATCTCTAATCCTAATTTTGATAAACGATTTATTGCCTTGTTTCTATCCTTCAAAGGAAAAATGAGTGAAGATTGATTGTAAATACGAACATCAAGAAACACAGGTCAGAGGGAGAAATTTCCCAGGATTAATTCTTTTTCATCCAGCAAATTACAAGGAGTGAATCTCCAAATATTTGCATACTTTTTACTCCATGTTCCTGAGCCGACATCAAAACCAATTTGAGCACCATTAATTCACACAAGTTATTTGATGCTTGGCCTATTGATTAAGGTTGGTTGTCATTGATGTCAACCCTTGAAGAAAGTTTGGTAGAAAATTCCAGTAGAACAAAGTTTTGGGTAATGGACCCAAGTTTGTTTGATGTAAAAATGACTCATTATTGCCTTGTCATGGTTGATAAGAAGTACAAATGGATGAACTGAAAAGTGGTCCCCTTATGGTGAAATCCCTCATGGGAAGACACTTTGCGGATTGAGTTATCCTAGAAGTATGGTTAGAGAACCCATGCTTAATTGTGGAATAATGAGATGAAGGTCAGTGAATTTTTTAGTGAAACTATCCTAGATGGATAATGATTTTCATGCCATTTCCGGTGGTATGTGTAACGTCACATAACTCCTCACGGTTAGAGAGTTATGGCCATGTGAAGTTGGAGGACCCTCATGAGTCATCTAGAAGCCCAAAAAGTCAAAGTGTTTGCAAAAGAAATTTCTTAAATAATAAAGTTAATTGAGAAATCCATAAAATAAGAAAAGTGGGATGCTACATGAAAGTATAAATAAGAGGCAAGGATATCTCACTTTAATTACACTTGAATATCATTGAATATCTATTTTTGTGAAAGGTTGTTTGGGCAGGTATTATTGATAGAGAAAAATTGCAGCAGGAAAAGTACGACATAAAAAATGCAGCAGGAAAAGTGCGGCAAAAAAAGTGCGGTAGGAAAAGTGTGTGGTGCAGACCCCCGAACCCTCGGGTCAAGATCCGCTCACAGGATCATTCAAATCTCCTTGAGCCGAAGTGGCTCTTTTGGATCCCTATCAGAACCTTCAACGAATCGATCCACAGGTCCTTATGAATTGAGCCTATGTCAACAAACACCAGGAGCCAACCCAAATCTCCTTACATGCAATAACGTCGCGCCCTTCTCTAATTCGGGACTTCAAGTCTCGCAATTTCACGATCCCTATTGTCGAGTTTCTCGGCCCTCTAATACCAAAACCCAAAATGCCGATTCATCGAAATGTATTCAGCAAAGGCCGTCTTCTCACAGAACTTTCCGCCTATTCGGAGTTTCAGACTTCATGACTTCACGAATTCTGATGCAAGGCTTCCGGCTCTCCAGCCTACGAAACCCTGAAACAATCAATGAAGTTTGACTCTGCCTGTTTGACGAGGACACACCACCTGTCCACTCAAACACTTTATATCTCTGACATGGACTTCTACCACTTGTCACTCTAACCTTTCTGGCTTTTGGGATTCTTGATCCCAAATAACTGCCTCCTCTAGTTCCCGACACCCGAAGTGCCGAAATCCTAAAACTCCACACCAATTCATGTCGCAACTCGCGACTTTGGGACTTTCGTTCCACTGTGCTCGATTCCTTGTCGTTAGGATCCCCAAAATGACGAAATGATCTGACCGCTGGTGCAAAGCACGATCAAAGGTCCACGTTGATTCTTACCTCCTGAAGGGTGGATTCATCCAACGCTTATCCTTCTTGCAGCTTCACTGGAATCCCACGGTCCTCGCGACTTCGCGAATTCTCCACAGAGAATTTCGACCGCTCGTTGCTCCTGGACAACTTCTGTGAAATAAACCAAGGTTCTTCCTTATGAATTTTACGTTTGCTGGATGACTTCAACCCTCGTCTCCCTTTGAAGTAGTTCGACCTTCATCCTCATTTGAAGTGTTCAAAGGTATTATCCCTCCTGAGCTTTCACTTACAAACTCAAACCTCCAAAAGGGTTCCTTCTCGCACTCCTTGCGACAGACTTTCAAGTACTTCTAAGTATTTGATTCTTTCGACTTTGTGCACTCTCTGAAACAATAGTCCTTCAATAATTCCCTTAGTTGATAATTCCTAAGACTTCCAACATCCAACACACTCCTTGCACAACTTCTGTGCTTCACTTGCTCTTCTACTAGAATGAGAACAACAATATCCCTCCTGAGCTTTTAGAGATAAACTCTGAACCTTTGTCAACACACTCCTTGCAAGAACTCTCACTCAGGAAGAGAAACAATTGAAACTCATTCTCTTTCTCTCTTAGACTTCAAACATTGAACATGAAATCATACATACACAACATAGCATCATAACAAATGCATAACAGAGAGATTAAAACAACTGTAAGCATACCATTCACCATGTATAAACAAAAAACATCATAACACCATGAAATCTAATTCAAATTTTCATATATTTATTCAAAGCTCCTGTACATGGACTTCTTCTACAACTCTCTCTGTAGCTCTCCTCTTCTTTTCTCTATGCTAATAATACAATACTACAAGAATGAGGGTATCTATATCTGTTTTCCCTCCTGCTTCCTAAACTATCTAATCTATTAATTCAAACCTACCTACTTTCATTAACTGGGCTTAAATGCCTTAATGTTTTACAGATGAGAGAAATCTCTCAAGATCTGTTTACAACCTCCAAGATATAAATGCAAGTATGCCATCTTCCTAACTATTACATTAATATCCACTCCCTTAAACTTTCGAAACATTTCAAAACGTGAAAAATGCGTGTTGTTCTTTCTAGCTGTCCTTTGCCTCCACGCTTGCTTGGATGCTTACGATGCTCTTGCATCAGTGTGGTAGAAAAAGTGTCGCAGAAAAAGTGCGACAAAAAAATCGCGGCAGAAAAATCGTAGCAGAAAAAGTGCGATAAAAAAATCACGGCAGAAAAATCGTGATAGAAAAACTGCGGCAGAAAAAGTGCTACAGAAAAATCGCAGCAGAAAAAGCACGACAACAACATGGTTGGGGTCTATTTATGAGAGATATGGCATATCTTGTTTGAGGTATGTTTTGTGAGCTAGGGTTTATCTCTTGAGATGGTATTGGATGTTCAATATTGCTCCATAAATGAGATTTGTTGAGGGATACAATTGGTATTTTGTTGTTGGTATTTGGCATATGGGTATTGGTATTTTGGTTGTGATGTGTTGCTAAAGTTGTTGGTTTAGCTTGAAGCTACATAACAATGAGGTTGTGGCACATGGTTTGATGTAAGGGTTTATGGTATTTGGTTTATGGATAGAGTGATGAATGCTTTATGGTTATATTGGTGTATGTCTTTGGTATATGGTTGAGGTACATGTTGGGTACATTGTTGAGACAAGTAGTTGATGAGTTGGCACATACATGAGGTGTATAGTTGATGATGTTGGTACATCTTGATGAGTCATAGTTGAT
>ML778090.1:560673-579670 GCA_009831015.1 Picea engelmannii | reverse complement strand
CCAACAGTCGTGTTTCAGCATCTACGTTTCAGCATGTTTCACTTTTGTGTTGCAGCATCTGTGTTCGCTTCCAACAGTCGTGTTTCAGCAACTACGTTTTAGCATTTGTGATTCAGCATTTGTGTTTCAGCACTTACGTTTCATTTTTGTGTTGCAGCATCTGTGTTCGCATTTGTGTTGCAGCGTGTTTCAGCATCTGTGTTCACATTTGTGTTTGTGTTGCAGCATCTGTGTTCGCATTTGTGTTGCAGCATGTTTCAGCATCTGTGTTCACATTTGTGTTTGTGTTGCAGCATCTGTGTTCGCATTTGTGTTTGTGTTGCAGCATCTGTGTTCGCATTTGTGTTTGTGTTGCAGCATCTGTTCTTCATAAACAATCGATTGCCATCAATGACAACCTTGATCATCTGCGTCATTCTTGCTGTAGCCATATTTCCAACACAAATGACAGGGCGTCACGAAGGAACTCAATAACTGCACTATACTCAGGGACATTGTTTGTGGTGTCACCTAAGCATACACCTCTGGAAGATAATAAATGGCCTCGAAGTGTAAAATTACCCAAGATGCGGAGGCAATCCTCCGAGTGTGCCGGCTAGCACCATATGTATACCCAATGAACACCTCGGATTCACTTGACATCTGCCACAGTGACGAAAGATAACATAAAAAATGACACTTCCATAATACTAAAAGAAACTAGAAAGTAATAGTACAAAGACTATACATATGTTACAAAAAGTTACCCATGGTGACTTGCCTATGAGTAATACTTCTTGAGGTAGAGCCCATTTCTAGGCTCTACCAAAGCATTCCCTTCAAAGTCAATCAGACGATAAGCGCCCTTTTTTAGAACCTCTTTTATGATGAAAGGTCTGAACCACATGGGTTTGAATTTTCCTGCCCCCAGGGGGTCCTTATCTTGGTCATAGACTAGGACAAGGTCGCCTTCAGAGAAAATCCGAGGATGAACAGACCGATCATATTGACACTTGACTTTATGTTTGTGAGCCTCATTGGTCAGGTCCGCATCATGACGTTGCTCAAGGTATAATAACCTCTCTTCAAATGGAGAAGTGTCTGGCAATAATTGTACTACCAACTTTAGGGATGGGATCTGACATTCGATAGGCAAGACTGCTTCCAACCTGTGAATGAGTTGAAAAGGTGAGAAACCGGTTGTAGTCTTAACAAACGTTTGATAAGCCCATAATGCCGAGTATAACATCAAATGCCAATTTGACTTCGCTGAGTTGATCGTTCGTTGTAGGATGGTCTTAAGAGATTTAATTATGCATGCAGAAACGACCTAAAGATTCCTACTTTCTACCGTCATCCCGGACCTAATCCCCATTATTCTTAAGCAAATACATAAGACGCAGAGGAAAAGTTCTACAAGGCTTGCATATAAGGCATGCTTTATATGGTTCAGTTGAGAGCAACATGGAGCCGACATGAGGCCAAAGACGCGGGTATGCAAATGCGATTAATAAAACACACAATGGTAACGTCCTTTGATGTGAATTTAACGAGCCCAAATAAGGTAAGCTTGGCGGTTTTTCATATTTAGAGATTCTGAAAAAATGTAAAAGGAGACTCCACTGGGGTACCTTTTTCAAAGGTAGTCTAGTCTGTTCGAAAAAGGGGTAAACTAGCACCAACAAGACGTCTATTCAAAACCATTTTAACGAGTGTGATAAAGAAAGATCACTCGACCATTTTTTCATTTTTAAGGAGTCTGAAAAAAGCTTAACTATGGACTCCATCAAGAATGTTCTTCTGGACCATTTTAACGAGTGTGAAAGAATAAGGTCACTCGGTGATCTTTTCAATTTAAGGGAGTCTGAAAAGAGATTAACTATGGACTCCGTGGGGGTTCCTTTTTCATAAATTTAGTCCCTCAGGCCCGAAAAAGGGTTAAAATGATACCAGAGAGTACTCTTATAGAGAACTGAAGTTCCTTAGAGTATACCTTTGTTTGTACAATTGATTGTCCGGATCAAAAAATGGGTAAACTACCACCGGACATACGTGACTTTCAAATTTTAGTTTAATGAGCATGAAAGGTCACAAGATCACTCGACAATATTTTCATGTTTAGAGGGTTTGAAAAGGGCTTAAAAGAAGACCCGTTATGTCTTTTGGGAGTCTCGAGGGTGAGGTCAAGAGTAAAAAGGAATCATGCAAATGAGGCTCAAACTCGTAATCAGTAAAAACAACAAGGATTCCCGAGCCTACAATTATTAGAGATAGCATGGATACCATAATGCAACCAGGATCTACCTAGGGCATCCATGTTCCAGTAAGCTCTACCACCAACTTGTGACACTTCTAAAGAAACAATGATGGTTCCATGTTGCAACCTGATGGGATCGATCCTATGGCAAAGGGATAAAGACAACAAGATACAAAAGTCAGGGTAGAAACCTAACCTACATGCTCGAGTTGATCATCTGATATTTTTCCATGGACCATCAAAAGTTACCCAAAACTCCAAAAAAAATGTCCTGATACCTGATCATACCCTTCCAATGCAACTCCTGAATCGCTCTAAATGGTTTTTGGTTTAAAGAAAATGATAAGGGGGGCTAAACAAGTGACAAAAAGAGGCCAAAAAGTCTATAAATAGAAGCTAGTAGCTCATTATCACCATTGTTGATTTGGAAATTGACTCTGGAGAAAAAAACCCCCTTTGATAAAAGTGTGATTCCAGGAGCTACAATGGATGAAACAACCATCTATCTGGACCAAGTAAGTACAAACTCTCTCCTCTTGCATTTTAAATCATTATTTATGCTTTGGGTTTCAAGTTTTTGGGGGGCGTCGACCTTCAAAAGGTCGTCCCTAGGTCCACACGGGCTATCTTATGATAGGCCGTGTGTACATTCAGGCAAAGTAAAAACTACATGCATGTACACGCGACTGTCAGCATTACAACCCACGTGGACCCCCTTATTGAATGAAAAAAATTAAAAAAAACAAGGGTTAACCCTCCTGAACTTGGTGTTTTGCAGGATGTATGTTCACTGGAGGGAAAGAGAGCATGAGGAGGTTAGTGAGTTGGTCGGGGAAGACCCCAATGCTGTGGCTACTTTAATGCAATGTGGGCTGCTCAAGTTCTTCTTATGTCCTTTTATGCGGGCACAACCCAGGCTACTGAATGCCTTGGTTGATTATTGGCATCCTGATGCAGAGGCCTTTATGTTAGAGGGGCAGTCACTGGTGCCTATGAAAAAGGACATATATTTTTTGACTGGCCTCTCCAGAAGAGGAGAACTCGTCAATTTCCGGACATTTCCTTCGGGGCCTCATAACATAGCGGAACTGATAGGATTTTATTGTGAGGCTTGTACAGACCGATCAAGCTCACAGGTGCCCATAAGCAAGATCACTGACTTATCGCTACAGGCGATTGTGTTTCTTATTGGGCAGATGACTAGTTCTGTGAATCTACATTAGGCGTCCCGTGCACAGATGAACTATGCAGTCCAGTGCTTAAATGCACAAATATTTGACTGGAGCACAACACTGCTAGATTGTATGAAGAGGCAGTTGACATATTGTCAGTCGCAGACGCAGAGGAACTTCAGGTTCGAGACCATTCTATGCTCTTTCTTATTTGAAAGAGTTCCGAGCTTTAGTCCTTGAGTAGTGGTACGAGGACATCAGGCCTTTCTTCCTGCAGTTTGTAGATGGGCAATGTTACTGCCACGACAAGGTGGTGTAAGGACTAATGAGTCCTTTGACGATGATTTCTTCACTTGGTTGTCGCGACAGATCCCAGTCATAGAGGATTACCCTTATGCTCAGATTGATTTCTCGAGAGATCCTAAGATACCAGTACCTCCTGGTGAGGAGCGAGGAGAGATGGGTAAGTTTACATCATTGGTTTTTTTTTTTTTTTTGTGAAACATATGTAATTTTTATGTTTTTTTTTTTTATATATCATTTTTTTTATACCAAAGTATTTGATGGATATGTGTCTGTTGTGTGCAGATGTGGGACTATTGCAACCTGCAGACTATGCGAGGAACATGTGTCGTCCTCAGAAAGGGGTTGCACCTGCCGCCGCAGGGGGACCAACAACAACAGGAGAGCTTCCAGCTGGGGAGGCTGAGAGGGTGTTGAGACGAGTCGAGCGAAACTTTACTTCTCTCACCCGCACGATCCCTATGGCAGAGATTGAGGATCTTCCACCATCTATGGAACCTCATGTAGTGGGGGCACCATGAACATGGGTCTGATTGTTTCGACGTTTGGAAAATGTTGTTGATCAATACAATAGGGCCCACATGCCCTGACCTTAGTTAGACTTTTCACGTGCCGAGCGCACTACTTGTATATATTTTTTGAGGGCATAATCCCCATGACTCGTTATTCGTCATACTTTTGAGGCGCTTGCATCCACCTATGTACTCTGGTGATTATGACATTATATATGGATTTTTATATCTTTTTGTGTCTTATGGATCATATTTTCCTTTTAAAATGTATTTACATGTTTATGTGTATGTCCTTTCATATGCGTGCGAGATGCCAATCTAAAATTTGATTAGCTAGAGTATCTGTAATTTGGTTTAATCTCCTAGGAACATGAAAATAAGTAATATAATCAAAGCTTCGTTCTAAGAGACGTACCCTAAGGAATCATCGGTGTAAATTCAGATCATGAACATGGTAGACTATATTTAACTGAAACACAACCAGCTGAGCATCGAGATAGACCCGGAGATGAGAGATACCAAATGACAGGGCATCACGAAGCAACTCAATAACTGCACTATACTCAGAGACATTGTTTGTGGTGTCACCTAAGAATATACCTCCGGAAGATAATAATTGGCCTCGAGGTGTAAAAATTACCCAAGCTACGGATACAAGCCTCCAAGTGTGCCGGCTAGCACCATCTGCGTACCCAATGAACACCTCAGATTCACTTGACATTTGCCACAGTGACGAAAGATAACATAAAAAATGACACATCCATAATACTAAAAGAAACTAGAAAGTAATAGTACAAAGACTATACACATGTTACAAAAAGTTACCCATGGTGACCTGCCTATGAGTAATACTTCTTGAGGTAGAGCCCATTTCTAGGCTTTGCCAAAGCATTCCCTTCAAAGTCAATCAGATGATAAGCACCCTTTTTTAGAAACTCTTTTATAATGAAAGGTCCGAACCACATGGGTTTGAATTTTCCTGCCCCCAGGGGGTCTTAATCTTGGTCATAGACCAGGACAAGGTCACCTTCAGAGAAAATACGAGGACGAATAGACCGATCATATTGACACTTGAATTTATGTTTGTGAGCCTCATTGGACAGGGCCGCATCACGGCGCTGCTCAAGGTATAATAACTGCTCTTCAAATGGAGAAGTGTCTGGCAATAATTGTTCTGCCAACTTTAGGGATGGGATCTGACATTCGATAGGAAAGACTACTTCCAACCCGTAAATGAGTTGAAAAGGTGAGAAACCAGTTGCAGTCTTAATAGATGTTCGGTAAGCTCATAATGACGAGTATAAGATCAAATTCCAATTTGACTTGGCTGAGTTGATCGTTCGCTGTAGGATGGTCTTAAGAGATTTATTTACATCTTCCGCCTGACCATTTTCTTGGGGGTAGTAGGGTGATGAATGTTCTTTCCGTAACCCAAGATTTGATGTTAACTCGATCATCATCTGGTTTTGAAAGTGACTGCCATGGTCAATGACAATCTCCCTCGAGATGTCGAACCTTGCTATTATCTGGTTGAATAAAAAGAGAGACACAGTCTCTCCATCATCTTTAAACGTTGGGATAGCTTCGACCCACTTCGTGAAGTATTCTACGGCTACGATGATATAATGGTGCCCCCTTGCTGAAGGAGGGTTTCATGTAGTGTAATCAATCCCCCACTTGGTGAAGGGATCAACTATGATGACAAGAAACATGGGAGCGGGATGTGCCCTCATCTTCTGAGAGAAGATCTGACATCTATGGCACTTCTTGACCGATTCGACACAATATTTGATTAGTGTCGACGAGAATTAACCTGCTCATAAAATCTTTTGCATCGTTGCCAACCCAGACAAATGAATTCCACAGGCTCTGGTATGGAAATCGTTAAGCACAATAACTGCTTCTTCATGAGTGAGACATCGACACAGGATGTAGTCTACACCTCTTCGATACAACGTATCATCGAGTATGAGATAACTCTTAGCCTGATGGCGTATATGTCGACGCTCATCATGAGAAGCAGAGGTGGGGCACTTCAATGTCTGGAGATAGATAAGTATATCTCTGTACCAGGGATCTGAAGATGTGATTAAAAACATATCTCCTCTAATAGGTGACTCTTCGGGCACAAGATCACCTGACTCAACTGGAAGTTCCGAAATAAGTTCTGCGAAGACCAGTGACTTTTTGGATTTCACTGAAATGAATTCTAAGTTAAACTCCTAGAGGACGACTATCCATCTATTGATATTTTTGCCTATTACCCATCATGTCAATATGTACTGGAATGGATTCATGACAACAATGACGGTGGTCTTGCGAAATAGAACATAATGACAAAATCGTTGAACAATATGGACTATTGCTAACACAAGTTTTTCAATATGAGAATAATTGAGTTCCGGTCGTACGAGGCCTCGACTCAGGTAATAAATACATATTCTAAGAACAAGTCATCTTCTTGAACTAAGACCATGCCGATGGTTGACTCTGCTGCAACCAAGTATAATAAGAAATCTTTGTTATAGTTGGGTGGCCGAAGTAGAGGGGAAATCATGAGGGCATGTTTCAACGCGTTGAAAGAGCATTGAGAGACATTGTCCCAATGAAAAGGAACGTCTTTCTTCAGTAAGCGCATACATCCCTTTGTGATCTCAACATAGTTGGCGATGAAACGTCTTAAAAAATTCGCCTTTCCCTATAGACTTTGAAGTTGAAGGATTATGCGTGGGGGAGGCAACTGAATTATTTCCTCAACCTTGAGATGATCGACCATGATCCCTGTTGTTGACACTGTGAAACTTAACAAACATCCTGATGTTACGCAAAAGATGCACTTGTTTGGATTCAAGCGAATCCGAAAGTAGTGACAATGCTCAAAGATAAGTCGGAGGTGTGTGGGATGATCCGTTCTCTTGTGAGATCGAGATGCTAAATCATTTAAATAGGCCTCGACTATATGCTTGAGGTCATGGAAAGCAAAATACATGGCCTGCTGAAAGGTCGCTCCAACATTTTTGAAACCAAAGGGAATCTTATGATATGTGAATGTAACCCATGGACAAATGAATGTTGTTTTGTGCTGGTCTTTGGGTTTGATTTGTATTTGATTATATCCCGAAAAAATGTCCATGAAAGAGAAGGCCTCGCAACCCGCACATTCATTAATTATCTGGTCGATGAATGGTGTGGGAAAATTATCTTTTGGACAGGCCTTTTTAAAATCATGAAAGTCTGTACATACACGAATCGTGCCTTATTTTTTATTGATCGGCACAGGATTTGACACCCATTGGGTCAAATGGATAGGATAGATAAAACTGGCTTTTAGCAGTTTCTCAACTTCAACCTTAATGGCTGCTGCTTTCCTGGGATTAACTAGACGAAGCTTCTGCTGAACAGGCTTGGCATTTGGATAAGTTGTGATTTCATGTTCGACTATTTTTGGATTGATGCCTAGAATTTCCTCGTAAGACCAGGAAAAAACATCAGAGAATTCTTTAAATAGATCTGTGTAGATTTGAATCTCTCTGGGGGAGCAATCAGCTCCAATGAAAACATTCTCCATGACGCCAGGGGTTCTGGAGATATTGATCGGTATGGTTTCAACGATGGTTTCCATATTACCCTCAGCATAGACCTCGTGTGTAGATAAGGGATTAATAGGACAAGACCTATCTCCAGTCATAGTCAAGGTGAATTCTCCGTCTTCGATTCTGCTTAACTCTGGGAGGAAGTATGATCTGTGATGAAGATCATCCCAGGGTTTGTACGGACTAGTCATTGCTTCAATTACTGCTTCGTCGGAGGGAAAGACTAAGTCTAACGAATCCGTGTTAGTGAGAGAACCTTGAGCCCAAATAGGCTCTAAAAGTGGATCTAACTCTTGTGCAAGAGTTGGATCTGTGTTGGATGAAATTTGCTGGACTAAAGAGTACACTACTTCAGCTGCAGACAAGGGCATGGAAATGCCCGGGTGCCCTGTCCCATCCATCGTGGTCGATGGGGAAGGATGTATCCACGAATCGATGAAGTAAGTCATGCGAAATGATGAAAATTGGAAAATCTCAACCTTATGGTGGTTGGATATGAACTTGATATCGCCTTGAGGGGGCGGGTAATCGAAGGTATCCATCAAAGATGGGCACAAACCAACCCCTACGTTGACTATGCCTGGTTGAGGATTATCAATCATCGGGACCACGGATACCCCCAATGAAGGGTCAGGTCTAGAGAAAGACAATTGATCAATGGTCACAATTTGGTCCTCGTGTGGAAACAACAAGACCTAGAAAACTGTAGCAACCACTGCTTGCATGGCATAAGTCCAACTCCTTCCTAACAAGAGATTGTAGTTGAGGGATGCGTCGACTACTTCTACCTCAACGCACACAGTCTTCCCTCCTAACTGTACAGGGAAAGAGGGAATGATACCATGTGGTCAGAATGAACGACTGTCGAAAGCAGTGAGAAGAGTAGGTGACAGAGACAAAACGGGCTGGCCAATGGCCTTCCAACATGCCAATGACATAACACATGTCGAGGCACCCTCATCAACCACCGTGCAGAAAATATTTCGAGTAAAAGTTTTCGTGGGGTGAGCCACTACTATCTGAAACGCTACATGGTAAGGCAGACGAGGTTTTAAGTCAATTGTATCCAACATGATGGTACCTGAATTACAAGTCTCGGTAGATCCTAAAGCGGTTAACAAAGCTTTCCTCTAGGAAGGGAAACTTTGGAGGACCTCCAAAGAGGACATCGCATAAGGGGTTTGAGACAAATCCTCCACCACATAATAGTTCTGGGAAACCCTTGCATTTGGGATGTGAGAAGCTTTTTTGAATGTGCCTTTTGGGATGCATGTCATTGTTTCACCCAAAGTATTCTCAATATGTAGAGGAAGAGATGGGAGTTTGACTTCTTTTCCCTTCTCAGAAGTGCTTGTTTTGCTATAGTCATGCTCTCTAGTCAATATAAAAGCATCACCCTTCATCATATACACATTCGCGGATGCGGGATTGTTCGAAGACAAAGAGGGTCCTTGACTGCCCCCTTCCGTGCTTGTAGAGACTTGGGTTAGGTTTTGCCCATGCTGAAATGGATTGGTTAACACATCAGGCTATTGCTGTGTCACAAACTTTTGGGCCTCTGCAATCTGAGGACATTGGTGGGTTGGGTGGTCTTCCATGCATAGGTTGCACTGATACCTCACCTTCTGTTTCTCAGTGTTTTCTCCGCCAACATTATTAGTGGGTTTCTTATCCGCCTTAACCTTCTTTCATTGTTTTTTCTTTCCTTCAGGCTGTTGGGTGGCCTTTGGATTTGTCGATTGCACTATGTGTACGCCCAACATTTTAGTAGGGGGAGCAGCCAAAACAGTAGGTTGGTTGGCCGCTGTGTGTTGTATAGACAATTGCTTCAATTGCTTCGTCAATTTCTCAGCGGGATTTGTTTGTGCTGAACCAACAATACCATCGGCATATGGTCCAGCCCTCTGTCTGGTTTTATCAAGTATTGAGCGTGGTGCATCTGGCAAGATCTTGTATAATAAACTAGAATGAGAATATATTAGCTCAAGCTGTTGATCTCTCATGATGGCGTCTTCTTCGGAAAATACTCCCGACGTCACGGCGCCTTTCAATAACTGTGGGAACAAAGACTTAAGGAACCACTCGAGCAGGAATGTTGGTGGGACTGGCACCTTGATTAAACTCTTTCGGCGTCTCCATTCTCAGATGTGATCAGAAATATGGTCCTCTTTTGTCTGTGCGAAATTGGCCAGCAATTCTATGCCAGCATAGTATCTCATAGGTAATTGGAAATGGTTTAGGAAAGCCATTGCCAATTCACCAAAGGAAGAGTATCATGAGTGGTCAAGCTCAATGTACCATTTCACGGCACTCCCAATGAGAGTACATTGAAATAATCACAACTGTACAGAGTCGTCTTTCAACGAGTTAGATGAGCACCAAAGATGGAAGGTAGTCACATGATCTTCTAGATCTTTGTTAGGCTTGGCTTCGAACTTTGGTATGTCTGAAGGCAACTTCGTCGGCATAGGGGTCCAACGTGGATCATGACAGATAGGGTCATTCAATAACCTTGTCAATTCTGGCAAATGCAAGGTTGCCAGGAAAGGTAGTTTGGGTTGTTGGTGATAACCTGGGAAAAAGGGACCTGGAGTTTGACTGGCACCAGGTTTCTAAGAAAATTTTAGCTGCTGGCTTGGGTTCTGGTAAAAACCATGGCCATGAACAGTGTACAGATTCTACGTGTGAGGAGACATCATCAGCTGATTCCCAAAATAGGACGTAGATGGTTGGGTGTGCATTACATTCAGAGGACTTTGGGAAGGGTTGCCCCATGCCGATCCCATGGGGATAGGCATAGTACCTTGTCCGGGGATCCATTGATTGTGAAAAGAATTACCCCAGATCAACATTCCTGATGAGGGAACGGATCCCTGCCAAGAATTCCAAGGCCCTGATGCAGAAGAATTTCCTGGGTTTTCCCCCTGTGCAGGAATAGTACGCTGCATAGGAATAGGTTGTCTGAAACCAGGATTGCCCCCAGTCGGGAAAGTAGCTGACGAGAAGGCATTGTTACTAAACACATCGAACAAAGAAAACAGTGTCTAACCTACCGACATATTATGCGATGGTGGTCCTTGACTCCTTGCTCCAAATAAACTATGGTGTGCAGGTGGCCTGGTGGATTGCTGATGCATGCCACCGAGCGAAAGGGACGAAGGAGGTATATGACCTCCGCCGTAAGGGAAAGTGTTAAAAGGAGCTGAAGTGCCCCCCATGTGGCCTTGCAGAGGAGCGTTAGAGCTCCCTTCCCCCATAAATAAAGTCTGTGAAGTGGAGTAGGAAAGTACATGACTTGTACCTGAGCTATGCATCCCGTATGAGAATAGAGGGTCTATCGCACTTGGTGTGAAAGGGGTTGTGGTCGCCACCATAGACGGGATCAGACCACTGTATGAGGTATAGGTGGTTGAGACCATGATGGCTCAGACTGGTGACGGTGGGTTAGTTGGTGGAAACTCTCCTGTGGTGACAACTGTAGTGGGAATTGAAGAATTCCCAGAAGGAGTGACAACATTTGTTTCCATTGCTATGTGCGACACTGTCTGGTACTCGTAATGGTGAATTGGTACGATGATGGGTGCCGAAAGATCAGTGGTTGGAGGTTCAGGTGGACCAAGATCTTTCGCTCCAAAGTCTAAAATGGTCATTTCCTCCGGATGTTGGTCAGGCACAATTTCTTGTGACCCGGTTGCTTCAAAAGACCCTTGTTGGTATAGCTTTTGCCTTAGTGGTGGCAGGGGTGGCTCCAGTGTAACCAACGATAGGCCCAGAAGCCTTTGTGACTGGTGGAGCTCGTGATCCTCCATTATGTGAGAAGATCAAAGACACTCTAGGGCTTTCTATTTGTTCAAAAACAACACACACTATAAAAGTCCCTAAAAGATAAAACAAGCAAACACTAAACTAATTGGAAGAACAGTTACAACAACCAACACTAGAGCAACTTACCGGTGCAAGTGAAACTCAAACACGGAAGCACCCTCCAGGTATACTCTGCAAAGCGTGGCCCGATGTCTGTTCTAGGTACCGCGGTATACCCCCGCAGTCACCTGTGTTTTTCTCTAAAAAGATAGGCAACTAGGTTGCCAGCGCGCGAACAGTCACCAGGCGGGTACAGTCGAAAGTCGGGTAGAACACAATGAGCAGGGTATCAAGCCCGAAACCTATCAAGGGTATTGAAAGAAAGTGGTCTGGAAGACAACTGAGGACCTCGAACGGATTCGAGACCCACAAAGCTCCGTGGCAAATGCAATCGACGAAATCCCAAGACAAGCCCTCTATATGTGTTCTCCACTACGATTGGTCCAGCTTTGGAGGGGTTATCTCTGCTACCTTTCTTCATGAGACCTCGTGTTTATCCCTTGTGTTAGAGGGGGGTCCCGGATAACTTTCACAATACTGGACTTTGACACTCCCTAACTCAGACTCCAATGTTTGATTTTAATGGCCTTGAAGAGTCTCTCCAACCTAATTCAAGGCCCTAATCCTAAACTAGTTGGTTGACCCTACAAACATAAAAAGTCTAATGAATTTTAGATTTAGAGTTAATTTTTATGGCTTGTCTTAAGTCAAAGGTTATGAAAGTGAAACTAGTGATGTTTGCAAGACGAAAGAAAAATAAACAGAAAGCTGGAAACAAAAAACCTTTACTTAACTCAACTCTTAAACAACTTTTCACACTTAAATTTTTTTCTAAGATCTTTGAACAACAAACTAAAAGTAGGATTTCACTCGACTACGAGCTACTTATGATCTAAGTAAAATGTCAAGAACTTATGAAAGCAAAGACTTTTCCCTAGTTACTAATGCAAAACAACACTTTTTAACCAAACAAAGAAATAATTTTTTTTTTTATTTGAATGCTTACAAAGCAAAAAGGAAAAATATCAACAAGTCAAAACCAAGAAAAATTCTAGCCTAAGCGCAGATCGCAAAGATTCACGTTAAAAATCACACACAAGAAAATTAAAATTGGACTCTCACACTTGTCTAAAAACTCTATAAAAGAAAATTTTGAGGCAAACTTCTAAATGAAAAAAGAAAGCTATTGTTGTGATCAAACCTAAGTTACTGACCGCTATGACAGAGACCCAAAAACCTGAGAGGTATAACTCTTGTCAAAGGAAAGGATGATTGCGTCACCTTCAACACAAATTCTCTTCACAAGCACACTGCTGATTGTTCAACATCAAGAGTGTGCATGCGAGCTGTGTAAAGTGAGAGTGCGTATACACGTGTGCTGGTTTTATACATGCCGCGTGTATATCTGAAACTCTGAGACAAATAAAAATCCAAGAAAGATAGCCCAAACAGAGACTACTGGTACTGAGAACCAGAATCTCTTGAAGACTCAGACACTTACTTTAACAGAAAAAAGAAAACAATTCAAGGAAAAACTCATAGAACAAACCAATCTGAGGTGAAACCTAAGCTATAGACTGCAAACAACAAAGACTAGAAAGAGTTCCAAAAAACCCCTAAGAAGGACTAATTATGACAGGGAAGAGGATGACTGCCTCTTTAAAAGAAATTTTCTGGAATCATACACGCGACTGACACTTCCTCAGCTAGTGTGTACATGTGGGTTGTGAGAATGTAGGGCGCGAGTACACGTGTGAATACCTTATACAGGCCGTGTGTACCTCTGTGGGTCTCGAAAAAAAAATACAGTCAAGCAAAGAAACAAAGATAACTAGTATGGAAGACCATAATCTTTTTTATCTCAGACTTTTGCAGAAACTTTAAAAACAGGAAATGAAACCAGTTCTTAAAAATACCCAAAAATATTCCCAGAAACCCTAGAGATTTCCCCAGTATGGTCGCCAATTCTGTTGTGAGTGGGAAATCCCCCTACGGACTAGCACTTAGGGTTTAATTATGCATGCATAAAAGACCTAAATATTCCTACTTTCTACCATTGTCCTGGACCTAATCCCCATTATTCTTAAGCAAATACATAGTTAAGAAGATCAAGTGAGCATACCTTATTTCGGGCGTTTGATATTGATCCTTCTTCATGCTTGATCGCTCTTTGACTGCAACTCTCCTCCCAAGGATGACCTATATTCACACAAGACAAACAAATAACTCCACATGCATTTGATATATATATTAATGGATTAAAGATTCAATAAACATATATGCAATAAACCATGAAAACCTCATATGGTGGGATGGGAAAAGTACTTCTTTATTATTAACTTCAACAAATCAACTTACGATGATGAAGCTGACCACTGCTTCATGAACATGGTCCTGGGATCCTCTTCAACTGTCCTCCAACTTCTTTTCTCTATCTTTCTCTTTGCACAAGGATGGCTAAAGGTTTGGGACAAAGGGAATGCACGATCGAGTATAGTTTCTTTACTATGATTCTCCTCTTCCAAATGGGACCCCTAACCCTTCTTTTATAAGCTAGAAGAAGCTAGGTATTTGGTCGAACCCTCGGCCATGCATGGATGGAAGGTTTAGTTAACTCACCCAAAGATGTGTGTTTCGTCAACAACTTTCCTTTTTTCGTACTTTTGTAGGTACACGCGGGCTGTTTTGGGTCAGCTAGTGTGTACACACGTGCAGTAATGGAGCAGAGCGCGTGGGCCTTTATAAAAAGTGTTTTTAAGAAGAGTTGTTCAACAGTGTTTTGGAAAAGAAGGAATCTGAGATGGCCTGATGCCAGGTAAGCATGTCTGGTGCAAATTAGGGTTATAACAAGCTAGGGGGGTGTTTGGGTCATCTTCAATATTGAAGGAAAACATGAAATAAGTCGTATGGGGATAGGAGAATCCTTCAACAATCAAGCTGAAGTGATTCTATTGTACAAGGGTTTAAATATTCTCAAATCAATAGGAATAACAAATTTAATTGTTATGCAGAACTCCTCAATCATAATTAGACATATGCAAAACCAATTGATCTCTCAGAATTCAATCCTATCCAAACTAATATACACAATTAAAGGGGTGGAATTTTTTTTGAATCTATATAATACTACTAGGTCCCAAGGGCCCTTAATAACTTTGTTGATCTAAAAAAAAATGAGGCAGTTGCTTTAGATGTTGGAATATTGGGTATAAATGGGGGGTTCCTATCAACTCTTACCTCACATGACATTAAGTTTTAAAAAACACAGGTTATACGTGTTGATGAAGCTTGAGGAGAAGTGGTGCACAAAAGTTAAGTTAATAACTTCAACATGAATATCTACACTTCCCATACATTTTAACTTGCATGATGGAGGGATGGATAATAAACATAATGGGATGGGCCAAGTGGTGAAGGTGGGTTTTTCTCTTCTATGGTGTGTGGCTTTTGCAAGTGTTTCTAGAATGTCAACATGGTTTGGTTTTCAGGTTTAATTATGTTCTCCTTAACCCCAAGGTTTTGCAAGGTCCTACGGAATGGACTTGGTTCATAGTCATAGGTAAATTGGGATTTCATTCTTAGTTTTTGGCTCGATGGTATGTATTTATTTTATTTATATCCAATCCATAAGTTGCTAAGCATTTTCTTGGCCATCTAGGTTTGGTTCAATCTCAAGGCTCTAAAAATAATGGAGGGTCATAGGTGCTCCAATGGTTGTATCCCTTATGAAATATCAAACCTACATAGAGCATAGAGGAGGAGCACATGTCAGATTAAGGATTTAAAAGTAGGATTTTCTCATTACAGTAGTAGGATGACAAGCCAAGTTAAATATTAGAGAACCAAGACTATTGAATTATCAAAAGTAGTGGCTTTTAAAAGCAGGGAAATAGAGAATCTAGAAGAAGACTTCAATATGCTTTATGAATTAGTCTTGGGTCTTTCTAGGAGCTCATATTCTTTGGCCTCCCTTTATAAGATTTATATTGGTTGTGTTGGACCAACAATTAAGGATGAGGAAATATTCCAACAAGCATAAGGGTACACATCAAATGAAAATGCAACCTTGGAGTTAAACTTTTAAGAGGACATTAAGTAGGAAGTCTTTAGTGGGCATGTTTTCTTCTAAGTGCATGTCATATTATGTATAGTACAATAGTTTTGATACTAGCTTAGTTTATCAAGATTTATACTAGTATGATTTATAGTTATCTTGTTAGAAGTGTAAGAATTTTTGAGATAGTATCCAACCATTTTGAAATTTTGGGTCTTTTTGAAACCCTCATATTAGAGATTGGAAATTTTTCTTTGTATTAACATGTCATATAGTGTGGTTGCAACCTCCTTTTAATACGAAGGATAACTTATTAAATTAAATTAAAATAAATAATAAATGATGAGTAGTGAACAATTAGATATGTCATGTTTGGTGTCTTTGTTACACCTTTATTTGGCACCATAAGACAAGACAAATGTAAAGGACCAAAATCAAAATACACTATCAAATCTAGAATACTTTGCTCACATAGCACTTGAGTATCAAAAGGACATCAATGTTGCACTTATCCTAATAAAAAGAGTGGCTAACCACACCTTTCCCATAGATCGAGTGCGATCAGTTGCAATTTTTCAATAGAGAACTTGCGGCTACCCATTAAAGCTTACAAAAATAGAAAATCACGAGGAAAGATAAAAATCAATGAATATGAAAAATCCAAAAGGCCTGCATGAAAACTATGCATGGCTCATATTTCTAGGATTTGCATGCCATGTAGTCTATTATTACCTCCTCAAGGATCTATAAGTATGAGAACCAACGCTAAGAGAAGGGGGTCGATATGGATGAGTCCTTATGTTCTCATTGTAGTGAGAATCCTTGGTCTTGAGTTGGATACCATTGTTGAATATTGGGCATCAACATTAGTGTGATTAGAACTTAGGTGAGAGATATTAATAATTCACTTGATTATCTTGCCATTATACTTTTTGGATCGTGCTTGTTCGACAAAGGTGGACTTGGGACTAAGGAGGAGGACTTTGGGTCTTGGAGCTAGGAGTGCATCGATGAATTTCAAGGTAATCATCAATGTTTTAACTCTCATTCAATAAATATAGATATACCTTCTCCCCCCCCCCAAAAAAAAAATAAATATCTATGTTTATGGATCTCTTTTACATCTTTAATGAGGTTTTGTAGATCTAATTTAGCTTGATTTAATAATTTATTCATGCAAGTTTCTATTTATTGTTTTATGAAAGAATGAGAAAGGTATTTCTTGTTGGATGATTGTGCAAGTTGTTTGGTGAAGCATTGGATCTATAGCAAAATCAAGAGAAAGTCATTGGATAATTTGGACAACCATCCAAAATTGGGTATTCTCCTTCTTCCTTCTCTCATTTACTTTTGAAAATGCATGTTAGTATTAGTCTTCCAAGTGTTTTATTTCTTATTTTAATCTTACAAATATTCTGTAGACTTTGAAGTGTGCACAATTAAATATTGAGTGCATGCAAGCCTTCTTAATTAATTTTTGGGTGGTTGTTTTTGCTAAATGTTTGGTTTTTCCTTGTTCTCACAGTTGTTCCTGGAAGAAATTGTGGTCAACCACAAGTTACCTTTACAAAAGGTGTAGCCACAACCCTTGCTTGCTTGTTTATGCTTAGAAATCTGCGACCATATTTATTTGGCCACTAGTTGTCACACAAAAAGGTGCAACCAAGTCTCGTAGGTGAAATTTTTAGATATTTTTAGCCTCTACATATTTGATTGAGTGTTTTTCTACTTTGAAAAGTTAGTGGTAATCATTGATTGGCCTATGCACATTAGGTATTTACATTTTTAGTTCATTTGAATTGGAAAAGGGTTAAAAAAGAATTGCATTACATTTTTCTATCCTCTTATATTTTACATCTTTTAGCTCATTTGAATCAGAAAAGGGTTAAAAGGAACTATGTTACATTTTTTAACCATCTTATGTATTTGTGTTTTTAGCTCATTTGAATTGGAAAAGTGTTAAAAAAGAATTACATTACATTTTTCTATCCTTTTAGATTTTGCATCTTTTAGCTCATTTGAACCAAAAAAAAGGGTTAAAAAGAATTGCATTACATCTTTTAATCATCTTAGGTATTTACATTTTTAGCTCATTTGAATGGGAAAAGGGTTAAAAAGAATTGTATTATATCTTTTCATATTATTTTTAGGTATTTTTTTAATTTTTAGTTAAAGTTGTGTGTTGGAGTTGATTTGATTTTAGAGATCCGAAAATTCTTGAAAAAAAAATATTTTGATAGTTTTATTTATGTGTGTTATATTCTTTGCACGAGTAGTAGTGTCTGAGCGTCTGTGCCGGGCGCGCAGGGGGTTAGAGGGGGGGTGCAGGGGTTCGGGGGCAGCGCCCCCGATTTTTTTTTTTCGGGCCGACATATTTTCGCCGGGACGACATATTTCCAAGACCACATGATATTAGGTGGTTTTTTCGGCACATGGTTTTTTGCCGATGGTTTTCTATTTCCAGTTAAGGAATTAGGGTTTTGGACTAATCCAGGTCATTGGGTTAGGGTTTTGGATGCCACTGGCTCCTATATGTATATTGTATTGTAAACAATGTAACACAATGTATGAATATAATATATGCTGGTTTTCCCAGTTTGGGTTTCCAGGTGAAAAATCTCTGTGTAATGTTTGTATTTGCCATTGTATATTTTCTATTCTTTTCTGAATATCAGTTTGCAGTAGATATTGTACAAGGTTAGAATTTACATTTGGTATCAGAGCTTTATTGGCTTCAGGGGGACGCCTTTGTCGTCAAGGGTTTGGCTTGGGACTGTGATAAGCCTTGTTACAGTGGGAGATCTGCGGTATTGTTTTTCAGGTGAAAAGAAATGGCAAGCAATTCGAAGATGGAGATCGAGAAGTTTAATGGGAAAATCTTTGAGCTGTGGAAGATCAATATGGAAGATATTTTGGTGGATAGAGATCAGTGGATCGCGGTAGATCCAGGTACGACACCTACAGGAACTTCTGCAGATGACTGGAAAAAGACGGATCGAAAGGCAAAGAGCACAATTCAACTGTGTCTCTCCGATTCAGTATTACTGAATGTGTCAGAGGAAGCTACAGCCAAGGATTTATGGGAAAAGTTGGGGAAGTTGTATCAGTCTAAGTCCCTGATAAATAAACTATTCTTGAGAAAGAAGTTGTATAACTTGAGGATGAGAGATGGAGACTCGGTGGCAGAGCATTTGAACGCCTTCAATACTGTGGTAAGTCAGTTAGTATCTGTTGATATTAAAATTTCAGATGAAGATAAATGT
>ML778090.1:540831-558424 GCA_009831015.1 Picea engelmannii | reverse complement strand
TCGTGTTCCATATGCGAGTGCAGTTGGCAGTTTGATGTATGCAATGGTTTGTACTAGACCGGACATTTCACATGCAGTGGGAGTTTTGAGTAGGTATATGTCACAACCAGGGAAGGAGCATTGGACAACAATAAAAAGTGTTTTCAAGTATTTGCGTGGCACTGCTAGCTATGGATTGTGCTACGAAGGAAGATCGAGATTGGACAGAGTGGTTGATATACATGGCTTTGTGGATGCAGACTGGGATGGAGATTTGGATCGTAGGAGATCTACAAGCGGGTATGTGTTTAACCTGTTTGGAGGAGCAATAAGTTGGATGAGMAAAAGACAGGCTGTAGTGGCACTTTCAACTATTTTCGCCGGGACGACATATTTTCGGGACCACATGATATTAGGTGGTTTTTTCGGCACATGGTTTTTTGCCGATGGTTTTCTATTTTCGATTAAGGAATTAGGGTTTTAGACTAATCCAGGTCATTGGGTTAGGGTTTTGGATGCCGCTGGCTCCTATATGTTTATTGTATTGTAAACAATGTAACACAATGTATGCATATAATATATGCTGGTTTTCCCGGTTTGGGTTTCCAGGTGAAAAATCTCTGTGTAATGTTTGTATTTGCCATTGTATCTTTTCTGTTCTTTTCTGAATATCAGTTTGCAGTAGATATTGTACAAGGTTAGAATTTACAATGTGTAATTGTTGCATTATTATTTGAAAAGTGTGAAAAAAAGGAACCTCTTGCTTTCTTCCGGTTTATGTAGTGTTCATCGAAAAGGAAAGGAAAATTGCATTTTCTTGCACTTTTTATTGTCTTAATAAATTTACTTAATTGAAAGAGTCAAGAACACCACCAAATTTCATTCCATACCTTGAGTAAATAACATACACTAAAAGTAACGCTAATCTAAAAAGAACTATATGTTTTATTTATAGCAAACACATTTTAGTTTAAGTTCTACGGACTTGGTGTAGGATTGGAGACTTAATTATCGAAGGCCACAAAACTGAACTAGGAAATGATTAATAAGAGATAAATACATTAGTAGCAAGGAGCATTTGATGGGAAAGTACATATAACACATGTTTCAAACACTACGGTCAAGTTGAACAAGTAGAGAAGATGATCCATTCTCTACTTGTTTGGTGGGTTATCGCTTGTACAAGGGTTTTGGGTTGAAGTGGCAAGTCCTCGGGGTGACACCACTTTTTTCTAGAGATTTGGGCTGAGGACTTAGTCTTACATTCCCTACCCATACACATAGACTTGACTCTCGACTGTTCCCGCCCAACTGTCGATTATGAAGTGGTAGGTTTAGTTGTTTTTTTCTGGGGTATCACATGGGTGATTGCAAGTGGGAAGTGGTTGCTATACTTGAGGTAGACACATATCTTCATTTCATACCCACTATAGGGTTCCCTCTTCATGAGGGTACTTGGACCTTGAGTGATTTTTTCATGAAGGTTATTGTAACTATCTCTCACATATTTGGTAGTTGGTCCTAGACCTTGATATTCTTGAGATGGTTTTCGGAAGGACCCTTTGAATCTCAGTTGATTGTTTGTTGGAGCTTATAGATTTTCTAGGGTGTGATTTGTGTTCAATTATGTCTAATTGGACTTATTTTGTTTTTATTTAATTTACAACACATCTTTCATCATGGTTGACCAACCTCTTTGTCACTCTCATAGGTAGTGATGGTTTCCTTTGGAGATAGAGGAATTGTCAGTTGTTAGGCGATGACTGTCCACATTGGACAACACAGACACAATTGTTGAGGCTCACACATCATATTTAGAGGAGGTTAACACATGAATATTGAAGTCATTGGAAAAAATATTCCATTTGATTTTAATCCCCCTCTGACAGATCCTTTGGACCCTTTACTTGTCCAGTTGGGTGGACCTCATTTTGGTGACCTTTTTTCTTTTTTGGGCAGATCTCACATGATGTCAAGCATAAGTGGGTCATTCATTGTGGGAGAACCTACTTCCCCTAATGTGTCAAGAGCTTCCATAGTTACCACCTCCATACCACCAATTAGTGGGATAACTATTCCCACTTCTATGCCTCATGTACATAGTGTTTTTGGGGAATACCATCGATCACATATATTCCATATTCATTTTTTATGAGGGACAAAGCCTTGGTTTCAGTGTCAGCAGTGGGTTTCCCCCTATTTCATGTATACCCATAGGTAGTTGGGCTACATCAAATGCAGGGTTTTCATTTGGTTGGAACCTTAATCTTAGGCTTGGCCTAACATCCAATGCTTCTACTATCACTGGGGGTAGTGGGTTGGAGGGACATATGATTCCATTAGGATTGCAAGGTCTATCATTTATCCATCATAATACATTTTCCAACACTCGGTTTCCATTATTTCCCAAAGGGGTTGGATTCGATGGTGGAAAGCGATGATATTTTCACCATTCATAAAAGTTCAATTCCCATGAGGGTCTATCCTGAAGCCATGGGGGAACCTTGAGGTAGTGGTCGAACGTGTGGTTTCACCCAAATATATTATATTAAATGGTATCATGAACTATGCACACATAAGTGGATCAAATCCCACCCCCATGTCCTTCAAATTTTATACATAGGGGAAACATGAGTAGGTGGGAATATCATTGATCCCAGAGGAACAAAATTGATGTACTATGCATGGGGGATAGGAAATATTTCTAATAATATTGTTGAACCCTATTCTTTGAGGATAGGACTAATCCTGACAAATAAGATGGGAATCCAAAACCTTTTGGCATTGGGAGAGTCGATGCTCATAATTCATGCCATAGAAAATTGAAAAGAAGTGGGGAATAATGCCTTCAACTCTTTTCTCTTGAGAATTCGATGTTTGGCTTATAATTTTGAAGAATTTTCCTTTCTCCACATCAAGAAAAAACTTAATAGTATGGTAGACCATTGGGAAAATCTTGCCTCTAATTTAAATCCATAAAATTTGGTAACAAATGGGCTGGTATATTCCTTCCACATCCCCTAACCGTGTTTGCTTCCACTTGCACATATTTTTTGAGACTAAGCATGGAAAGCACACGTCATGGAGGACATGATCGATGGTAATTTATGATTGCACCCTTGATTTGTTGTCTTCCTCGAGCGGGTATTGAATACAGTTTGTGTGGGAACGTTAAGAAATGTGGGAAAAAACCCCTAATGGAAGTAATGCTCTATGTCATAAGTCTAGTTGGAAGTATCATGTCTCATCCTTGGAGGGTTTGGGACAATGGTTCTCCAATGATGGATTTCTGGAAGCTCAAGATTCATGGAGCGATCTTGCTAGTGGTCAGGAGAATTGAGGGAAAGTGTCAAGTGGATGTTCATGTTATCTTAATGTTGTCATACACTATGGTTGGGACTAGTGACTCCCATGTTACCCATTTTCTTGTTTTTCCTTCCTCTCCTGTTGCAATTTTAGCAATAAATTGGATATAAAATAGTCTTAATCCAAGGTTTAGCAGAATTGGTGCAGATATTTTATGTTAAGTGTTATACTCTGAAGCTAGGGGGATAGTTTTTTGTGGATATTTTATCTCTATGCATATATTTTCTCAGTAGAATAAATGGGGGACATTGATGGTAGATACATTAAGAAAAAAAATTGGTGGCATGAAGAGTCTCTTCAAGTAACCAACCAAGATTTTCACAGTCTTAGTGGAAAAATATTAGAATTGGAACATGTTTTAACCGGGAAGGTGGCATAAATACTGGAATTGCTTCAGCTTTAGTTTGGGAGGATAGATGCCTTAAATATAGACCATCAACAATTGTGCATTGTGGTTACTACCATAATATGGATTCTCTATCCAGGGCTTCAAACAAACTTGATTATGTCAATTCCTTCTATCCAATCCCCATAGAAGACGATTTAGGGGGGCACCCTCCAAAACCCATGGAAATTGAAGAATAGGGCACCCTCTCCTCTATTGCAGGGAAGGAGACTCATTCTTGCACACTACTTCAATAATCCATATATTTTTCGTGTAATTTTGATTCTCAATTAGTTTTTTAAAATTGTTGTAGCAAGAATGTCAGGAAGCCTAGCTTAGAACATTCAGATTTTTCTCAGATAGTTAGTATAGACTCAAATTTGTAGAGGAACTCTCTTGAAATTTTGGATGCATTCTCCATAGCTATGTACCTATTTTTCATATAATGAAAACACTTATGTCTTTGTTAAAAAAACAAACTTGGTTGACATTCTTGGCTACCTTGAACTTACCAAATTTATCTCACTTAACAAACAACCCCATCAAGCATCAACCCACATGGACGATTATTCCCATGAAATCACCATCAGACATACCCAAGTTTGATGAAAAACATAGATATGACCCTTCTACCCATGTCATGAAATTACACCTATGGTGTTCATCCAAATCCTTGGTGGATGATAGTGTTAAATTGCATCTTTTATAGTGAACCCTGACAGGGAGCACCGCAAGGTGGTATGTTAAGTTACAAGGTGCTACATTTAATGGTTTTTTATCCTTGATTATGGATTTTTTGACCCATTTCCAACTTCCTATTTATTACAAAACTGGAAACAAACTCTTGACATCTTTACATCAGAGTACCACCACTCATATTTTCTATCATATCAATGAGTGGATAAGGTGGTGTAGCTTCATCAAAGCTGAAATTCTAGACCAATTTATAGTGGATTGTTTTGTTAAGTCTTTATTGATGAATATCATTAAAGATGTAGCTATGTTAGGAGATTTAATCAAAGAGAAAGTTATATTACATGCTCAACAACTAGATTTGATTTGTTCTCAATCTGACAGATTGTATGAGTTGATACCTCACGCTCCTTGACTGTTAATAGATCCTTCAAAGCCTACCTAGGACTACATGCTGATGGTGTGATTGGTTCTGTTTCCCATTCTTCTGGATCCCATTTAGTAGTTCAAATGGGTTAGATGACCATGCCTTCTAATCCACCTACAAATGCGTCATCTTTGCAAAATGACTCGATCCCTACCCAAACTTCCAATGTTCATTCAACACATTCAACAAATATAAAGAATAATTAGAAAACTAGAGGAAAAAAGAAGAATAAAATGAAAAATACTGATCTTGGGAAAGAGACTAACCCTAATCAAAATGATAATGGAGGAGTCACTAATGAGCGAAAGAAAATGAAATTCCATTGCAATATCTGCACCGAATATCATCATACTGATAAGTGTCCTCAAATGGATGACATTCATTGATACCTATCCCAGTAGAATGCCCAACAACAATATGCCATCCTAACAAATCCCAACAAATGCTAGTAGGAACCGTACTCCTTCACAAGGGGGCACACAGGGAAATTCCCCACAAGGAGGAAATGCCACATATTCTAATGACTACATGTGTGACCAATAAGTTAATATTAAGATTAGAGCTTGTAATTATGACAGTACTAAGAGTGGTCGTACTGATAATGATCCATCTTCATACCAACTAGGTGGCTCTTTGTAGATAGAGAAGCCATCGAATGATACAATGTTGCCCCCCAATGGTGTCTTAAGAAGGTCTACACATAACCCTAATTGTAACATCCCCATTATAATCCCCAGTTTAATTAATTCTTAATGTGGATATAATGTGTGGCTACGAAAGCCTCAAGGGTTAGCTCAAGTGGTCTTGAGCCATAAGTGAGATCTCTCCCCTAGTGATCATTTGGGGAGTTCATGGGTTCAAACATCTTGATCCCCTTGGGGTTAGGCTCCATAATCCAAGATGACGATTTACACTGTTTAAAATCCACAAAATGTGGGAAAGTACTCGAAGGGTTTCCCACAATTTCTTCTGTAAATAAAAAAATGTGTGGCTATGACCAAGTGATGTAATACGCAAATTCTATTTCTATGTTTTAATAATAAAATGTGATGCCAGCTGCTAAGGGGACATGGCCAAAGATGGGGACTGAATTAACCCACAAGATAGGGGAGGGTCTAAGAGAATGTGTGAGAGGGGTCCAAGGGGGAATTACTCGTGTCTATTAATTCCACCCACGTTCCTTAATTTTATTACATTATGTATTAAACTCTATTTATGATTAAGTGTTCCCAAATTCAATCATTGAATGCATGTAAGAAGGTGAGTGTGAGAAGTCACATCCCATAGTTATTGGGAGCATGGGGGTTGAGTACAATTAGCTTGGGGGAAGTGTGTGAGTCAAGCAAGTAAGACAAAGAGAGGAAATTTGTATGGCCAATTACAATAGTTTTAGACAATCAATGTTTTTGCATGAACACCAAGTAGAGTGTAAGACAAAGAGATTGGAGCTAGAACATCCGTGAAGGGAAAATTTTGGAGCATGTTAGAGCGTATTTGGAGATGAATATTGAAGAACCAGGTTGTTAGGCCTGAAGAGTGAACTCTTGTGTGATTTTCACTATAACATCAAGTGTTTGTTGTGGTTTGCTAGTAGTTTTTGTAGCAACAAATTCCATGGAATTCCCAATAGAGAGATTCCTTGTTACATGTGCGAGAAAGACACTGATAAACGAATGGGATGCCTGAGTGATTGAGATTAGTGAAGGGGTACATTCCTTGGGTTGGGCAGGTCGAGAGAAAGAGAAATGGTAGAAAATTGGGATAACTGTAGGAGAATACCAGTGGGTTGTGGGATATCTGAGCTGTGATTGGACAATGAAAGACCACCCCCTTTTGTGGATTGCTAGCCCTAGATCGGGGGTGACTTGTTGTTGATATTTGGAACAACAAGTATATGGTTGGGTGGAACGTCTGTCCCAAGCAGCCAATTGCACAACTAAATTAAAATACAAGTGTTTTATCTAGTTATTGTGTTATATTATGTGTTTAAATGTTGTGTTTTATTCTAAGTATTATAACATATTTATATGTTGCTGTAATGGAGTTTGTTAACTGCATTTCATGTCTATTTTATAATGTTGTAGATGGAACTAATTAATGGTAACAAATAGTAGCTAAATCTAGTTGTAATTTGTAGTTGGAAGCTACAGGAAATTAATTAGATAACATAAATTTGTATTTATGAGTATTCCGCATAGTAATGTTCCTCGACTGGGCTAGGGGACATTATATTATGGTATCGGATCTTTTGGTTCAAAAAATGGACCCATATGGGCCAAGAACTAGTGCAAATTTGAGTGAAATTCGATGTTATAGATTTTTCTGTGACCAATTTGGTGAAGAACAAAGAAAAATCAGAGAGAAAACCCCAAATTTGTGAGAAAGATTCAATTTAAATGAATCAGATCTGTTTAAAAGGTTTAATGGAGTCAATCTACAAAGTTGTAGGGATAAATTTGACTTGGAAGGTCAAATTTCATGTTTTAATGGCCACTATAGTGTTTTACATAGTTAAGTGAATCGACAACCGAGATTGTATTTGATCTCAAGATCAATGACTTAGATTCACTTTAATAAATTCAAAAATTCATAAGGTTTCAGCCATTTGAAAGGTTGAGTAGATCAATGATCGATATTCATTTGCGATGGTTGAGAAGTTGAAGTAGATCAACGGTTTAGATTAGTTTTGACCATTTTGGAGTTGGTGTCAATCATCGGTCAATATCATCTTGGCTTGGAGATCGACAGTCCAAATTCATCTATGATTTTGTCGAAAATTTTCTAAGTGTTGGAAATTCGTTAAGAGAAATCGTCGATGATCAATGGTCGGGTTGAATGAATTGGTGAAGAGTTTGGTTCGGAAAAAATAATTCTTTGACTACCAATGGTCAATCATCAGTCGTTGACAAAGTTGGAGGAAGTTGGTATATCTATGAACAAGATCATTTTTCAATGGGAAATCAACGGTCCAAATTCATCGGGAGTTTAGTCGAAAATTGTCTAAGTGTTGAAGTTCACCGATGGTCGATGGTTGGATCGACGAGTTTGGTGAAGTGTTGGAGTTTACCAAAGGAAATTATTGAAGGTCGGCGACTGATGGTTGGGTTGACCGATTGGAAAAGTGTTTGGTCACCAATGGGAATAGTCGATGGTCGATGGGATGATGGTCAGGTGCCGGTCAATTCAACGAAGTGTTGGAATCGAGCAAGAGAAATCATTGATGAACGATAGGTTGATGGTCGGGTGTCGACCGATTCTGTGAGGTGTTCAAGTCATGCCACGTCAACATCCATGTTTCATGCCATATCATCCAGAGTTCCATGTTAGAGTCTACGTATCATGCCATCTCAACATACACGTTTCATGCCACATCAAAAATTTCCACATCATCTAATAGGGATGGCCGACATTCGGGTCAACCAAACTGGAGAAGTGTTTTGTCAGGTAGGGAGGATTGATGACAACTAATGGCCATTGGTCGGGTTGAATGATTTAGCGATGTGTTACAAGTGGTTTCTAAGAGAAATGATCAGTGACTAATGGCCAACGGTTAGGCATCAGGGAGATTTGAGAGAAAGTTTGGTTTGTCGAAGAGAATCGTCAATCGATCGATCATCGATGGAGCTCGAATCAATGGTTTATATTTTTTTAAGATGTTGATCAACGATGGAAATTGATCCATGAGGTTTGGGAAGGATTAGTGGATCAACGAATGAGATATCACCCGATTTGAGATCAATGAATTAGGTTTAAAAGGCTGTTAAAATAGTAAAACAATCAATTTTGCATGGAATTTTCCAATTTCTTCATATTTTTGAAGGTCATTAACTTGTGGGGCGATTTTGAAGCCCTAAATGATGTTTTTAGCCAATCAAAACCCATGAGAACAAAGTGTACCAAGGAACACTATGTCTATGCAACTGAAATAAAACAACTCAGAGAGAGATATCCAATGAGCTACTTAGGGCGCAAAACAGAGCTCGTATGAGAAAGTTACAAACAAAACTGTAAGGGTAAAATTTTGGCACCATATTACTTCTAGAGGGCATAAATCCTTGCTCAAAAGCTTGTTTGGGGGCACAAGAGTAGTCTATGGAAATATTATGAACCATAGAACAAAAACATGGAGCGAGATTTAGAATCTCGGTATATAAAAATGTGTTGGAGGAAAAAAAAAGTCACGTGCAGCATACAAGGGTAAATTGTGTAAAAAAACCTAAATTTCTCTGGACCATAACTTTCAGCTCAAAGATTGGATTTGAGCAAACAAATAGTCTCTAGAAAGGTATTGAGGCATAGAAGACATATGTCAACCCATAATCTTGAATTGGGCATCATAATTGTTCAGAAAGTAATAAAAGAGTTTTCTATAGGAGTAGAAGGGTGGAAATTGCAACATAATGTTTTTCTCAGAACTTAGAATGAGGCATGAGTACAGTCGTTTGAAAGCTATTTCAGAGAGGAATGAATATAAGGAATCAAATTTTTATTTGATGCATTGTATCCTTCATAAATTGGTATAAACAATAACCTATTTTCTAATTGATGAAATGTTTTATGCTGTGCATGTTCTAACAATAATTATTACATGCACATTTCTTACAAAATTAGAGGTACATGAATTCAACTTTGGTTCTTATATGAGGACTGGAGTTATGGATGATTATCGGGTATGTTATAGCCATGGGGAAGAGATTAGAGATGTACATGTCAATATGGGGAATGTTGATATAGAGTCAAATGGAAGAAGATACATGGAGGAGCCTGTAACTATGAGAAACCTACATAGGGAAGTACAAAGCTATAGAGATGATAATGAAAGGATTATGAAGGCCCAGGAAAAGATACTTCAAAGTTTGAATATGTTGGATAAGAAAGTCAACGAGGATTTTGACACCACGCAAGCAACTAGTTCTAGACAAGTGACAACATCTAGATCCCATAACAAAAGGGATGATCATGGGAATGACAGATGGTCAAGAAGCATGAGCATGCGCCATCATTTTCCAAGGAAATCCACTAGAATAACTAATGCAAGTTCATGGACAGGGAGCAACCCAAGTGTGTATCCTATTAGAAGGTATAGGAGAAGGCTTGAGGTAAACATCTTGCAAGGTGAAATAAGGAATATTAGGCACCAACTTTCAATGGTGAGCACAATAAAGTAGAAGAGGCTGAGGCCTATCTGTTGGAAATGAAGAAATATTTCTAGCTACATGATTACCCCTTTAGGGTAGAATCTAGGATTGAAACCTGCCACTTGCAAGGAAAGACAATGATGTTGTGGGATCAACTTAAGAAAGCCAAGCACCTTGATGAGAATAATATCTCATGGAGGAAGTTCAAAGGATATTTCCAAGAGAAATACTTGTATGGGAATTATTATGAAAGAAAGATGAAAGAGTTATTTGAACTCAAGTGGGAACCATGACAATGGATGAATATGAGAAAATATTCTTTGAGTTGATGAAGTACGTGGAGTTCATAAAGGATGAGAAATTCAAAATCCAAATAATTCTTAGCGGGTTAACCTCCTTCTATAGTTATAAGATTTAATATGATAACCCCAAGAATTTGGAGGAATCCATAACGAGAGAAAATCATCTTTATGAGTAGAGCAGGGGGAGGCCAGTCTTTCAAAAGACTTGGAATGACAAGATGAAATGTAAGAAGGATCAAAGGTAGAAAGGTTTGAAGCCACCATTTTTTAGGAATAAATCCCCAAAAAATTAGTAAGGTTAGTCAACCCAAAGTGAGCACAAGACTACATATTCATTTGGGAAAAGGCCAAGGCAGAAGCATGCACAATGTTGGGGATGTGAGGGAAATCACTTATATAGGGACTTCCCTCACAAATGAGAAAGAATAGGGAATGTTCACAACATTCAAGAGGTTGAAACAATGGAATACATGGGAGGAAACATGTCAAGGATCTATGTAGCCTTGGAAAACAAACAAGTGGAATACCAATCCCCCATGATTGAAGTGGAAGGCAAGGTTGAAAACCATCCCATAGGAATTTTAATTGATTTTGGAGCTATCCATAGTTACATAAATTCTAATATCATTGGAATATTTCACTTGCAAAGGAGAAAGAATAATAAATCTTGGTTAGTTCAATTAGACATAGGGGATAAGAGAAAAATCAATGAGGTAGTTAAAGATTGTACGATAGACATGAATGGACTCAATACAAAGGTAGATGTGAACATCATACCATTAGGTTCATATGATTGTCTAATTGAAATGGACTGATTGGAAAAACACCATGATGTCCTAGACTGTTACAACAAGACAATCACATGTCTAGATGAAGAAGGGAAGTAAGGAAAAGTTCAAGGAGTTCCAAGAGCTGTAGTTGTCAGAGAGATTTCATCTATCCAACTGAAAAAGAGTTTCAGGAAGGGGTGTCAAAATTTTGCAGTCCATATGGAAGAGGCAACAAAGGAAGTGACAAAGCATTGAAGACCATCTGGTCTTGAGGGATTTTGAAGATGTTTTTAGGGAAATCTGGGGCTTGCCACCAAAGAGATACATTGATTTCTCTATTGATTTTATACCAAGAGCTTCCCCAGTGTCCAAGACACCTTACAAAATGGGCATACCAGAGTTGAAGGAGTTGCAAATGTAGCTTGAAGAGTTGTTAAAGAAGGGGTATATATGCCTAAATGTCTCACCTTGGGGATCCCTAGTGCTTTTTGTAAAGAAGAAAGATGGAACCCGTTAGGACATAGATTAAAATCTGAAATAAAATTTAAAATTTTTATTGGATCTTTATTTTCATAGATTTTCTTCATTATAGATTTTTTTTCTTAATAAACTTCATATTAAATTTGAACTTATATTTGTACATAGTTATAATAATGATTAATTAATATTATGTTCAATTGTATATAATATATGTTTAAAAAATGTATATATATATATATATATATATATATATATGCTTTATTTTATTTTTTCAAAGTTTTAAACATTATTGTTATGATTTCATAGATCGCGTGGATTGTGAGCGGTAGATCAAATCAATAGTTCATGTTCTTCCTACATGCATATGTTTAACAACGATGGAACTTCGCATGGTGACGTCAAGCGATTTCCACCATTGCGATGTGTCAAACTATAAGACCACCACGTGACTTGACGTACAAGATTCAAAACCATTATTCTGATCCGCACAACATTACAAAGTGAAACAACCTACCTTTTCCAAAAACCATTGGTATTTGTATATAATCACATTTTATTTGTTAATTAATTGTGATTAAAGTTTGTTTTATTAACGTTTATGTAAATAAAGGTTTGAATAGTTATATTGTTATTTAGTTTTTTCTCCTAAGAACAACTGTCACTGTTATGAAGTCAATATTCTCTACTAATTAGGAGTTTTCAACGCTAGATTCACCGACAATTTAAAGGGTTTTCCCCATTTTCACTTTACGGGTAAGAGCTAAAATACCTTTTCTTGTTTATTTCACTTAAAATGTAGAAACCTTCCACTGTCAAGATATCCAAGGATGTAACCCCTACTGAAGCCACCCTGGTAGATAAAGACAATAAAATATTCAACCCAAAAGCCTCCTATGACCTTCATGAATTACATAATTCAACCTTTTCCATAAATCATGAATTAAAAGACCATTTTAAAGCCTCTAAATCAAACCTAGCTAGATTCATTGTGCCCCATAATTATAACTTCCCGGAGTTTTTTCATTGGTGTGCCCAGAACCATGTATCATCCTTTAGAAGTATAATAACAAAGAATGGGTCTTTATTATTTGAAATCAAAGCTGAGTCGATCTCTAAAATGTTAAAGGTCTAAGATTTTATTGATGGTCAAGTTTTAAATGAAGAAACCCTAGCGATCGAGTTCAAGCAATTGAGTGTCCAAGATAGTCAAGCTTTTGTATTTTCCTTGTTGGAGAATAATACTAGTTCTTTTCAAGATGCTGAGACTTATGAAGCTAGTATATTATCACCAAATGCACAAAAATTTGTCAATATGATATGTTCAGTCCTAGGGTATGATTGTGATAAAATAGTAGATAATACTATTTTGGGTCTCCTTAGAGCCATTTTCAAATTTCCCTCCCATAACTCAATTAATGGTTAGATTCTGCTTTACTCAGTTTATAGAAAACTGCTTACATAATCAACTCAATGATTTTTCTCTGAACAGATCCCGTAGGTTTCAGTCTTATCTGTTGTATTTGATTCTTTTCTCTAAAATGAGGAATTTCCAAAATTTAAGTTTAGAGATTAAAAACAAAAGTGGAAATCCCCTATCAGTCATTCACTGGACACTTGTAGTTAGGTTGAATTTACATAATGTGGGTTTTATTGATTATTTCAATTCATTTATGTCCATAGCCTATACTCCGTTTCATGAAGAGAATTCTCCTATAATTTTCCTAGAAGTAAAATCCATTTTACATGAATCTTCAGAAACCAAGTTGGGAGATTGGTACTTGTTCGAAGATTATACAGAGATAAGAATGTATGGATCAGAAATCAAACCTTTAAAATTACCTATTTTCCTAACTATGAGGGTTTTTGCTTTGGAATTGATTAGACAAAGTCTCGATGCTGATGATATCCATTTTATTCCTAGAAGGAAAATGACCAACTTCAAGACAAAAAGTGAAGTTGTCCCTTTTATTGTTGTCAATAGATCAACTTTGCAAGTTGTTGAATTGATGTTTCAAGGATTGGGTCTTGAACAAGGGGAATCTTGACAATATGATATTTTGGGGGTCATTAATACGAGAAGATTGGAGTTCGAAATAACATGATGTGAACACCATAGAAGACCTGATCTGAAACAAATCATGAATCTTAATAGTTGGTAGGAATTTCAAAATAGGTCCTTATCATCCCAAGATGATGATATTGATACTCCTCAACAAAAGAAAAAGGAATTAAAGATAAATTTTAATCAAGAATTCCAAAATATTTCAGAAGCAGTGGAAGGGTCATCAAGCAAGAGGTTGAGAATTAAAAAAATTTTAGTAGAAAATTTAGATGAAGAGGTTCAATCTAAAACATGAACAGTTACCCCTGGGGGGCAGCTCAATTGGCAAGTGCCATGAAAATGAAGTTCCATGAGGTTTCGAGTTCAACTTCCCCCGACTTACAATGTGTGTCATGTAAGGGGAATCGTGGGCACACCTGGAGGTTATTGTGGTAGCAGTTGGATAACGTGGCCACGTGCCCAACTAGTTGCTGATTCCGCCAGACATTTAATAAAAAAATAAAAAATAAAAATAAAAAAAATGAACAGTTGGAGAAATCCAAAGATAACCCATTTACTTGATGGATCTTTTTCCCTCGGTTTTTTGAATCCAACAGGAGAAGGGACTTCATAAATGAAACCCCAAAGCATATTCTCAAAATATGATAGTATGAAATAAAATAATGCATAGATAAAGAAAATTTTACTTCAAAATCTAGATCATGATTCATAAAAAAACAAGGTTGTTGTCTATAGTAGACTTTGAGAAAGGGAGATTGAATTTGTCTTTTTTGGAATCGGTAGGTACAAGTGTTCATGGCCATAGTAATTATAAGCCAACAAATGTTTCTTTTGATCTTCATCAGGTCCCCTTATTTGAAAAGATGGATCTGCACAAACATACAAGAGAGATGGTCAATAGAGACATTATCAATACTAATCTTAGTATTAATAAATTTCAAAGAATGAACAATCAAATGCAAGAGAAATCAAAGAAAGAGAAAATAACTTCCAGGTCGATACATATGAGAATAGAAGATTTGGAAAATAAACTCTTAAGAATAAGAGATAATGCTACTGATGAAGAACCAATACAAGAGATGATGACTTCTAAGGAAAATTAAATAACTATTTTGAAAAGACAACTTAAGATGTTTGATCTGGATCATGTCTAGACCCCTAAAATAATATCTGTCCAAAAGGAGAAGGAACAAATTTTGAATGTTATAGCTCAACTGAATGAACAAGTCAATTTTTTACAACAACAAATAGAAGTTCTGAAACAGGGAATTTCATCTTCATGTACAATTGCTTCATCAACAAACATCTCAGAAGAATTGGCTAAAACTTTAGCTCATTTAGATCTCAAAGAAATTGAGCTAAAAAAATAAAAAAGAGTATCCCCTACTCATGAAACTGAAATCAAACTTCTAAAGGAGCATGTGGGAGAGAAAGAGAGGCAACTTAAGAAACTACATGGATCAAAATCCAAATTGAAGGAATAATTTGATATGTTGAAAAACAAGATTTCAGGGAAATCATATCTAATGGGAGTTGGACACCTTATTTGGGATAAAATTATTGAACAAATAAGTAGAACGTGGAGGTCTTTCATAATCATGAAAGAAGAGGCTAGTCTGGTCAGAAAGGTTGAAAAATATGTAGAAGATGATTTACAAGAATTAGGTAATAAACCTCAACTAGCTAATCAAATAATTAAAGTGCTCAATTCCAAAACAAAAGAGGAATTGACTCAATCTGGTTTTAAAGACAGAACAAATATAGTCATGGAGGTAGAAAGGGTTTTTACAAAAATAAATTGTATTCAACAGGTCTGGAATAAATTAACCCATCTTCAAAAGAGTGTACAATGGTTTAATAACCATTATAAAAGAATGATGGAAATGGGTTTACCTGAAATTTATGGTAAAAATGGTTTACTTTCTTTTCCGGAATATCAATCATTGTTAGTAAAATCAAGAGAAAATGCCAATAAGTTTAAGGGGGTAACAAGCATTTTGAAAGGGAAAACAATTGTCGAATTACTCGATGGGAATTTCTTTATTTCATTGCATCTCAAGAATTTATTTGACACTCCTACATATGAAAGATATACTGAGGTAAATATTTCCTGCAAATAGATGGAATAGGCTTTTCTATCCTTAATGTAGCAGAGGATTTTCAATAAAGAAGTTCACTTTTTCCAGAGATATATGAGATTCTGGTTCTTGTTTCTTTAAGTTGTGTTCTCTTTGTGTGATGTTACATATGTTCTCATAATTCACTTTCTTCAAATGATTGTGTTTGAGTTGTGAATGGCTGCAATACAGTACAACTTCTACTGTAGTTTGTCTACTGGACATTTACCCAGGTATAGACTTTCCTCTATCTTGCTATGAGCAAGATAAGACCTGTTATCACATATAGTTGTCAAGGGCAGCAGGTCATCCAAGTTTGTGGTCTGCACAGGAAGCATCTGAGCACAACATGCAGAGAAGCTCATTTCAGGCTTAAAATACAAACAGACAGGTTGAATTTTGTCAGCGGTGGAGATTCCAGGAGAATTCCAGATTAACGGCCCTGGGTATTCAGGATTTCAAAATTGCACGAAGTATAATGCCATGAGAAAGGGAAAATCCCGAAGTCCCGAAGCAGATCTCGGCCATTGATTTGAAAAGGGAATATCTGATCCATTGATTTGAAGAGGGAAGATTTGAGCCGCTGTTCGTAAATCCTCACCCAAGCTCACAAGATCAACGACCACAGTCCATTGCAGGGACACAACATGTTCGGGAGATAATTTCTTGAGCAGTCCCGCAATTGAAGCCATGGTTTGGAAAAATTAATACATGGAAAAAGGTGGTGGATTGCGGGCTCAAAAGTGGTGTGAACCCAAACCACCTTTGAGCATCCCCGTAATCACGTGTTTATATAGCATCCTATCCGAGAGCAGTGTGTGGCCGCCCCCTGGGCATTAAGTCGCATTTCAATCTCGATGCAGGTAGTTAATGAGAGTGAGAGAGGTTGTTGAAATCTCGTCTCACCACATAAATGGAAAACATGTAGAGAGCGACCGTAAAGGTAGACTATCAATCCAAAGCTTCCTTATGGACAAATTTTCCTGTAAAGCACATAACTATGCCTAGATAACATCTGACATGAGGAGGCCTACACAACCTGACAAAGAAGGCGCCAAATGAAAATGTTAATGCAGTGGTCCGATCACACTCCTGGTGGTTGCAACATTTCTGAGTATATATAGGTTTTTTTAGTATTTTGTTTTGGTCAATGGTTGATCTAGGCTCTCGCATTGTAAAGCTTTGATGAAAGCTTTGGTTATCTGTTATGTAATAGGATTTGATATTTCCTATTTAATATAAGTAAGCTTCTTTCCATCTCTTTGTAAAATCTGTGTTAGAACAATCAGGCATGGAGGATCCAGTCGAGGGTCGTATGTTGTTCTTATGAAGGTTTGATTTCAACAGTATTGTGACTAGTTTTGATCAGTTCGTTTTGTTATCTTTTTCCCTCTCACACTGAAGAGATCAGGCATGGATGATCCATTCGAGTTGTTGTAGCTGCATCGTGATGTATGTTTGATCATTGTGCAGTTATGACTGTGTTGCTTAAATATCATGGACAACTGAGAGGGGGGGGGGGTGAATCAGTTGTTACTAAGCTCAAACAATTATGCTTATTTTAAACTCTTTACACTACATTTAATGACAGTCACAATAATGTAGGGAAGTTAGCAATAGAACATTCAACATCGGCCACACATATGAGATACACAGAGACAGATATTTCCTGAGGAAACCCATACAGGGTAAAAACCTCTTCTTCTTTATATGATAAGTAATCTTTACATCCTTTACATTATCATACATATGAGCACCAACTCATAATGAGACTACAACCTCTATTTTGCAAGCTGCTACTTGCTGAGAGCACCAACTCTCTGGCTTCTCTAGCACCAACTAGAAGGAAGCACCAACTCCCTGGTTTCTCTAGC
>ML778090.1:516818-540765 GCA_009831015.1 Picea engelmannii | reverse complement strand
ACCAACTAGAAGGAAGCTACAACTCCCTGTGTTCAAGCACCCACTTGAACCTCTGAGAACAACAGTCCTCCCTACCACCCTAAAATATAAATTTTTTCTAATGAAACTTATCACAGTGATACAATATTTATCATTGGCTTACCAGACTTATCACTGTTCTACTATGCTACTCTGCTCTCCTGTATCAGTGTCTCTCTGTCTACATCTTCTTGGGATTTATGTTCTTCTATTTTTCTCTACAAGAGCACCTCATCCTTCCTTTAGTGTCTTACTATCTTTCTCCACACATTCCTTGCCCTTTCTGTGCTTCTGCCTTTTATGCTCTATGCTCCATTCCTCTTCTCTATATTTCATCTATTGCACACTCCACCTTCTACACTCCTGAATCCCTCTCAATAACAACAACACCCATCTCTTCTCTGTTCTGCATACTTATAGTTTTGTGTGCACCTTGTGCATGCTGTCCCATAATGCTTATGCATGCTCTCTCATGTCGAGTACTCTACCTGTTCATCATGGCAACTCTTTAGCTTCTATGGCAGTTAGATCCATCTGTCAATTGCCTCTACAAAAAATCTTCATTCCACTAGTAGATTCCTAGAGACTCTTTAGCTCCTCTGATAATCACATAGAAGTCTCTTCGAGTCCTCTTGCAAAAACCATCAGTGGTTTCTAGCAGTTACACTGTGAACCTCCAAAGACCGCTTCAACAACTGAATCACCACTGATCGATTAACTGTGAAGAGAAACAATAGCCCTTCGATCATACTTAAATTCACCTGCACCATTGGATGGAGTTCATAGGGTCTTGCATTTAATTCATATGCCCACTGGTTGTGACCGAGTGCTAAACAGAGTTTTAATTTCATGATGTTGCATCTCGACATTCCTGTGATAGAATATCTTGACCCTCCAAGCCGCGATCGCTGAGACTCCAATATGGAGCTTAGCACCACTAAATTCTTCCCCTCACGTGACCACCGACTATGACCACAAGATGCACCAAAAAGTGCTTCATATTTCACGAACTTATAAACTTCATCGAGCCTTATCAACGGTTGAGATCTCCGATGATCCGATGGTCCAGATCTCATCGCAATTCCTGTGATGAAGAGTCTTGATGCTCCAAGTTGCGATCGTCGAGACTCCGAGGTGGACCTTAACTTTGCTAGCTTCTTCCCTTCACGTGACCACCGACGGTGACCACAGGCTGTGCCAAAAGGCTCTTCGTGTTTCATGAACTTATGAACTTCATCGAGCCTGATCAACGGTCCAGATCTCTAATGATCTGATGGTCCAGATCTCATCGCGATCTCGCATATCGTGATTCTTGTGATGAAGGGTCTTGATGCTCCAAGTCACGAGTGCCGAGACTCCGAGATGGAGCTTAACACCGCTAGCTCCTTCCTCTATATTCCGCAGATGTAACCACTGGCTGTGACCACAGCCTTATTCGAAAATGCATTTTTCACTTTCGCATCTTGGGTATTCTGTGATGAGTCCTCTCAATTCTCCATGTCACGAACTTCGAAATAGGGCTTGGCTTCTCTAGTTCTCGACAATGTGACCACGAGATATGACCACTTTCCACTCAAATGAGCACTTCGCTCCTTTGACTTTCCAGTCAGCGAAACGATGATCTTTCACCACGTGTCCTCTGGATCCACGGTCCACGACTATTCTCGATGGATGACCAGGATTCCTTCACAATTTTGGAGAGTTGGATGACTCTTGGTCTTATCCACCTTGCAACTTCACCATATCTAATGGTTGTTGGTCCTTCGTAATTACTCCAGATCTGACGGCCTATATCTTATTGCGATTTTTCCACTTCATGAGCCTTCTTCATGCCTGATCAACGGTCCACAATCCTTGGTGATCTGACGGTCCAAATATTTTCGTGATCTTGCATATCGCGAGTTTGAACCTCTTTCTTTTGGATTTCCCAATCTGTGAAACTCTGAAACAAAACCTTTTTCATTCACCACGTGTACTTCTTGAATCAACTGTCAAGATTGTTATCGTGATTTCGCATATCGTGAGTTTGAACCTCTTTCCTTTGGATTTCCTGATCTGCGAAACTCCGAAACAAAACCTTTTTTGTTCTTTGACTGTTTTCCTCCTTCTGAGCTTACACTATTGATCTTGCCATTCAATCATTGTTGTTCTTCCTTTCCTGCCTGTCTGTTGATCTTTCTTGCCTGCTTGTTTGTCATCATTGTTGTTGTTCTTTCCATCAATGACAAGCACGCTCTTCTTGTAAACATGCCAACAAAATATACTTTAGTGTCTGAAACTTTGAATCCAAGAGGACCTTGTGTTTGAGTTTTTTCTCCTTAGGCTGCTAGAAGACCTGATTTCCATAGAAAACCTCTACATTCTCCTTACCAAGTCTTCCTTCTATTCACCTTTAATCCAACTTACTGAATGAAGTTGATCAAGACCTCATTTTCCTGTGCATACCAGTCCAGTTTTCTGAGTTAAAGCGATATCATCTTGAGTTTGCACCCATTTGACCTCTTTAAAATTATTTGTGACATACAAATTAATGGGTACTGGGCTTACTCTCTCTGCAATCAGAGGGTGAATTCTAGTGCTAAAATTTCTACTGTAAAACCTCTTGTTGAAGACAACCAAGGCTTCCTCTTCCCCTCTCCTCAAGGCATTAAACTCAAACCAGTATTGATCAAGGGATTTGTTCTTACCCCAACACTTTAAAAAAGCATGTCATAGCTTGGTCGAGGAACCAATAGAACTGGTCTCCAGACATCTAAACCACACAACAACATATCTAGATAGGGAATGTGAGAACAACCTCATGGTAACATCATCATGAATGATATCAAACTGATCAATAAATTTCTCAAAGGCCCCCAAGTTCCTCTCAGTTGTAACCTGATCCTCCCCAGAAAATTGAGGAAGATACTCAAAGGAATAAGGAGGATAGGGATGCAAGTGATGTGGCAGCCTGAGAGGCTTAAACATCCTATCTCTAATCTTATCTTGAAAACTTGTGGGATGAATATGGGATTCAACAAGAGGTTGGGGAGGTTCAACATAAACAACATGAGGTAATGAAATCTGAGAAGGCTGTGAATCATTTTCAACCTCCTCAAGGCTACAAGGGTGATCAATTTCGAGAGGATATGCAATACAAATCTCACTTTTATGAATAGGATGAGGTGAAGACATAGGATCAACATCTACAACAAAATAAGAGGGCATGTCTTCTTCTTCCAAGGATGGATGAATGAAGGAAGGCTTATTGTCATTTGAATATACAAAGCAGAGGATAATATTCTTTATCTGTGAAGGGAAAGAGAGAAATGAGTTGATAAATAAGAACATGACTTCATGAAGAAAACTCATAGACTGATACCTGGTCTTTCCCTTTAGTATGGTCATTTTTCTTTCAACAGGATCCTCCCCAGTGGAGTATTTGATGGTGGAGTCGCCAGGTGCAAGTTGCAATCTTCAATGGTTTTGATATCTGATGCACCTTCTGAATCATAAGCTCTTTATCGTTCTCCCAGGGAAGGTATCTTCATTTTCATCCCTGAAAACGATGCCATAAATGTTAGAAATAGAAGTCACCCTCCGATTGCAGAGAGAGTAATCCCAGTACCCATTAATTTGTATGTCACAAATAATTTTAAAGAGGTCAAATGGGTGCATACTCAAGATGATATCTCTTTAACTCAGAAAACTGGACTGGTATGCACAGACAAGTGAGCTCTTGATCAAATTCAATCAATAAGTTGGATTAAAGGTGAATATAAGGAAGACTTGGTGAGGAGAATGTAGAGTTCTGCTATGGACATCAGGTCTTCCAACAACCTAAGAAGGAAAAAATCAAACACAAGATCCTCTTGGATTCTAATTTTCAGACACTGAAGTATATTTAAGCAACACAATCATAACAACACAATGATGAAACATACATCACGATGCAGCTACAAAACCTTGACTGGATCATCCATTGCCGAGCTCTTCAGCGTGAGAGGGAAAAACATAGAAAACTGATCTGATTAAAATTGATCACAATATCGTTGAAATCAAACCTTCATAACAAAAAAATACGACCCTCGACTAGATCCTCCATGATCGATTGTTCTAACACAACATTACAGAGAGATGGAAATAAGATGACTTATATTAAACATGAAATCTCAAATCCTATTACATAACAAATAACCAGAGCTTTCATCAAAGCTTTACAATGCGTGAGCCTAACTCAACCATCAACCATAACAAAATACCAAAACTGCCTATATATACCCAGAAATGCCGCAACCACTAGGAGTGTGATCAGACCACTGCATTAACATTTTCAGTCGACGCCTACTCTGTCAGATTGTGCAAGCATCCTCATGTTATATGCGAGTTGGGAACAGTTATGTGCTTTACAGAAAAATATGTCCATAAGGAAGCTTTGGATTGACAACCTTCTTTTCCATTTCTTTTGTCTTTGATACTAAATTGGATGATCCAGTCGAGTTGTTGTAACTGTATTGTGATGTATGTTTGATTTCAGTCCAGTTATAACTTCATTCAGTTTCCTAAAACTATGAATCGAAGAAGATCTTGTTTTCTGAGTTTTTTCTTCTTGGGCTGTTGGAAGAACAGATGTCCATAGCAGACCTTTATGTTCTCCTTACCATTCTTCCTCCTAATCACATATACTACACCTTACTAACTGAAGTTGAATAAAGACCTCACTTTCCTGTGCATACCAGTCCATTTTTCTGAGTTAAATCAATATCATCTTGATTCTGCGCCCATTTGACCCCCCTTAAATTTATTCATTGTGACATACAAACTGATGGGTACTGGGCTTACCTCCCCTGCAATCAGGAGGTGACTTCTAGTGCTAACAAGACCTATATCTGTATGATTTGTTTCTCATCTATTTAATGAAATTCATAACATAAACATATATCTTGTTATTTCTAGTATTGAAATTAAAGAGATATTTATCTTAACTAGAAACCTTACTTTATATTTCAGTTTTGTTTATCTAAATTCTTCTTCTCATCTTTTGATAATTTATAAAAAGTCTTAAAGAACGATATCTTACCTCTGCATTTCCAGTTATAAATTTATTGAAATCTCACACTTATTTCTAATGCAGAAGAGCATTATTAAATCAAATATTATTTACTCTGAGATGCTCTGACATTGTTTTCTGAGCCACAAACAATCTCAAGATTAACATCTTTTTGGCATCGTTTCCGGGGATAAAGTTGAAAATGCATTTTCCCTAGGGTACGAAAAAGACTAGATTTGATTTTGCAGGGTGGACATACATTAGACACCAAAAGGCTCTTCAACGATTCACTTGGAAACTCCACACTCTCAAGGACTGACTTATTTTTATTGGCAACTCAACTGATTCAAAGCTAGCATTCGGGAAAAAAAACACCAGGCAAAATCCATATTCCAAAAAGACCACACTTGTTTCAGATCCTGAAAAGATTTTTAAATCTAAGGGTTATCAAAGACAAACTTTTGCATCAACAAGTAAGGTTTATCAACCCAAAATAATTCAATCTAAGTTTACTTCTTTTGAAATCAAAATTAGTATCGTTGAGCCTAAATTAGCAACATCTAAATCTGAAGCTGGTCCATCTCAGATTCATACTAAAACTTCTGAAGAATTAGTTAATATTGATGATTCAAAAGCTAGTGTTGTTAACTCTTCCAAGATAGAAATTTCTAAAACAAAAACTTCCTTCACCGATTCATCTATTGGTACTCCGGATATAAAATTAGAAAGTTTTGAGATTGAACCTACTGAGGTGAAATTATATGACTTGAAAGGTAAAATTCAATCTTTAGACAAAATTATTTTTTAAGACAAACCTTTTCATACTGAAGAAAGAGTTTATAATTTGGAGGTAAAGGAAGAATCACTCGTTCCTAGTCTGATTTATCCCGGGCCTACGTTTAGCCTTTCTGAACCCAGGGTTTCTATCCCTGAACTTTTAGAAGATTATTCTTCATATTTTGATTCTTCTACTGTTATATCTCCAATTTATTCATCAACTCAAAGAAGAAGATACTTCATATCAAGTTTTACCTGAAGTTTCTTATTCACCTACATTGAATTATCCTTCACCTTATTATTTTATTGCAAACATTTGTCGCGATTTACCCGAAGCTATAAAAACCTTGGATGATAAATCTTTAGAAATATTTGACAATCTACATTTCAAATTTGACATATCATCTCAAAAATAAAGCATGGATGGTAATATACCTCAAGGGGGTTCACAGGTAAACCCACCACCACCTCCTCCTACCAGATTCTTTAATAAAGTAGTTGCTAGGTATGCCCCTTTGGTATTACCTGCGAATATTAATGATCTCCCTGATAATTATGTGAAAAAACTGCCCAAATTCAATGGGGAGAGTGATGTGACAATTGTAGAACATTTGGTATTCTTTGAATAGTTTTTTTATGTGGCTGGAGTAGAACATGAAGATGTATATATGATGCTTTAAGTACAAACATTTGAGGGGGAAGTGAGACTCTAGTTTAGGGGATTACCTCCTAACTCTATTGATCCTTATGAAGCCTTAGAAGATGCTTTCCTTAGACAATGGGGGTAAAATAAAGACCATTTATATTATTTCATCGAGTTTGGGGAATTAAGGAGAAAAAACAATGAGTATGTATCATAATTTAATAAAAGATTCAATAAAACATACAACAAAATTCCTGTTGATGTTAAACCATCACAACCTGCTGCAAAAGTTACTTTTGCAAGAGACTTTGACCTAGACTTTGCATTATTATTAAGAGAAATAAGGTCAAGAACTTTTTACGGAGTGCAAGAAGATGCGATAGAATTGAATCCAACATGCTAGCATCTGGTAAATTAAAGATTAAAACTGAAACTGGAGCTAGGGAAAACAAAAAAAATAAGGAACAAGGAGGACCATCAGGGTCATGGAAAGGTATTTAAGATGAGAAGATTGAATAAATGGCTAAGTTAATCAAATATTTATTTGATAAGTTATCTAGGATGGAAATGGAGCGGGTTAAACCTGAACCTATTATCATAAATCCTAATCAGTTTAGGAGAAATTTCAACACTAACCCTCAAATTCAACAAAGACCTCCTAGAAATGATGATAAGAAACTTCCAGCACCATTTAAAACTGAAAACTTGATAGATGATGAGGAAGAATATGAAGAAACATAAGAGGAAATTAATTTGGTTGGTGATTATGAAAATAGTCCACACGCTACCCAAGAAGAGTATGAACAATCTCTTAGTTTTGGACAATATTTTGATGAAGAGAACATAAACAACGTAGACACTCCATCTTCTCAATATAGGTTATTTCTTGATGCAATTCATCTTGAATTACATAAAAAGTATGATTTGAGACCTAGATCAAAGAAAGTTGTTGATCAAAATCCACCCAAGAAAATACTGACCAAGGATAAGAGTAATGAAGCTTCAGCTTCAAAGCAACCTATAAATCGGCCAATAGCTAAAACTTAGGCGATAACCAAAATTCATGCAACAACCAAAGAGCAGGAGATAGAACGAAAAGAGCCAGAAAAATATGTTGGAACCTTTAATCTGGAACATGAAATAAATAAAATCAAAATTCCAGTGCCTCTAGTTGAGTTAGCAGAGAATGTCGTCTATAAAAACAAATTTCTAAAATCATTAACTTTACTGATTCTGAAATTCACTCAAATATCATTAATCTTCAGGATGAAGGATCGACAATCATGTTTGGACCTAATGTGGAAGATAATGATGATTTTGTGGCACCTTTTTACATTTCAGTAACTTTTCATGATCACCTTTTACATAACTGTATGTTAGACTCAAGAGCGTCTCACAATATTATGCCTAAAGTTATAATGGAAAATTTGGGTTTACAAATAACTAGACCATACCGAGACTTGTATTCATTTGATTCTAGAAATGTAAAATGTCTTGGTAGGATTAAAGATTTGGTGGTAAATTTAGCCCAAATTCCTTCCAAAAGCATTTTAATGGAAATTGTTGTGGCATATGTACTCGCTAAGTATGGGATTCTTCTTTCTAGATCCCAGGGTAGTAAGCTAGGGGGATCTTTACAGTTGGATATGACTTATGCCACAATTCCAATTTTTGGTGGGAAATTCACTAAGTTATTTAGAGAAACTAAATTGTCTTATACAATCAGTGATCCACAACACCCTCATAATTACCTAGTGTATGCCGCAGATCAAGGCTTGGGAAATTCTATATTATCTGTAAGAGTTTGAATATTGTACAAAAATTGAACAGTTTGTTGAGAGTAAAGAAAATCAAGAAATTTAGTAGGGAATTTGGGAAATGTGTTTTGATGGTGCCTCATCCTTGGAAGGAGCAGGGGTTGGTATAATGTTTATTTCACCATCAAGTACTAAATAAATTTCTTTTTCTTTTAGATTAGAGTTTGAAACAAATGCTTCCAATAATGTTTGTGAATATGAATCCTTGGTTATAGGATTAGAAGAAGCAATGAAATTAAAAACAAAGCATTTAGTAGTCTTTGGGGATGTAGATCTTATTATCAAACAAGTGAGGTAGATTTATCAAGCCAAACATCCTAGGATGAGGGCTTATATGAATATTTTGTGGGGTCTTATAGACGATTTCTTTCTAACTTTTAATATCACTACAATACCCATGTTGCACAATATGTTAGCTAATGCCCTAGCTATTGGAGCTAGTACCTTTAGGCCTCTGAGCACCCCTCATCTTAAATATAAAATTGAAATGAGACATATAACTTCCATTACAGATAATACAAAACATTGGAAAGTATTGGAAGATGACCAACAAATAAAAAAAATTCTGGAAATGGTAGATCAATTTGTTGAATTAAATATAGATGAGAAAAATCAAAATGATTTAAGATGGCTACAAGGAGAGAACCAAAATGATCAATAATTTCATGATAGGATTGCTAGTTAGAAAATGTTGTCATTAAAAAAAATCAAATCCAAAAGAGATTGATTCCATTAGAAATACTTTTTGATCAACATGATATTCTTGTTAAGTCTTCTTCACTACAACCACAATTAGAGGAAGTAGAACATTGTAATATTGGATCTGAGGAAAATCCTAAATTCGTCAAATTGTCTAAATATTTGCCTCATGAGTATAAACAAAAGTACATTGATCTGATCAAAGAATATATTGATGTTTTTGCATGGTCTTATGAAGACCTTAAAACTTATGATACTACTATTATACAACATAAAATTCCTCTAAATCCTGGTATCAAATATTTTTAACAAAAAACTTAGGCAGATAAATCCTCTTTTGCTTCCTATGATTGAAAAAGAAGTAAAGAAGTTAATGGATGCTAAAATCGTAATCCCTCTCAAATATTCTACCTGGGTAGCTAACCTAGTCCCAGTCAGTTAGAAAAATGTGGAAATTAGACTTTGTGTAGATTTTTGAAATCTCAATAGAGCTTCATTGAAAGACAATTATCCTCTCCCGAAGATGGATCATATTTTAGAAAAAGTTATTGGGGAAAATAAGATTTCCATGATAGATGTTTTTTTAGGGTACAACCAGATTGCAGTCCATGATGATGATAAATAAAAAACTGCCTTCACAATACCTTGGGGTACTTTTATGTATGATAAAATTCCTTTTGGACTAATGAATGCATGTGCAACTTTCCAAAGAGCAATGGACATTGAGTTTGTTGGTGAAAGAGATAAGTTTGTAGTTATTTATCTTGACGATATAACTGTGTTTTTAGATTCTGACTAAAGTCATTTGAATCATTTAAGACATACATTTGTAATATGCAAGAAGTATGGTCTATCATTAAATCCTAAAAAATCTCACTTTTCCATGCAGGAAGGAAAATTGCTTGGACATATTGTTTCAAAGGATGGAGTTAGGATTGATCCCAAAAGAATTGAAGTTATTCAAACAATAAGTCTACCCAAAAACAAGAAAGAAATTCAGATTTTCTTAGGTAGAATAAATTTCTTGAGGAGCTTTATGCCTAATTTTGCTGAAATTATGAAACTTATTACATATATGCTTAAGAAGAATTCTGAGGTAAAGTGGACCAAAAAATCAAGAGATTCTTTCAATTATATTAAGAAAGCATTAGGAGAAGCTCCTATCTTGGTAAGTACCGATTTTTCTAAAGATTTTATGATATTCTCTTTTGCATCTGAAAATACAATAACTGTTGTCCTGTTACTGAAAAATAGTGAAGATATGGAGCATCCAATTGCATTCTTTAGAAAAAGTCTTAGAGACTCTTAATTAGAATACAACATACTTGAAAAACAAGCCTATTCAATGGTAAAATCTTTAATAGCTTTCATAACTTATGTTCTTCAATCTAAAATCATTGCAGATGTGCCAAACAACTTAGTTAAAGATATTTTGGTGCAATCAAATAGTGATGGTAAAACAAGAAAATGGTTAGCTAAAATTCAAGAATATGATTTGAAAACTAAACTAACAAAGTTGATTAAGGGTCAAGGAATAGAAATACTATTATCTGAACCTAATATTAAAGTCGTTGGAATTAATCATATTTCTGAAATATCTGAAGATTCTTATTTTATAATAGAGGAAATTGATATTCAACAGTTTGTGAATACAATTAATGAAAAGTTTTCTTCTTCCAAATGGTATCAAAATAACATTTTTTACCTTCAAAATTTCAATGTCCTCCAAATTTAACTCTACCCTAGATTATTAAAACTTAAAGTTGTTAAATATTGTATTATAAATGAACAAATTTATTAGAGAGATCCACTTGGTTTCTTGTTAACTTGTATCATTGAATATGAAACCGAAATGTCATTGATGAATTTCATAAAGGAATCCGTGGAGGCCATCATGCCTAGAGGGATATTGCATATAAAATCCTCAGAGCAGGATATTATTGGCCAAAGATATTTACAGATGCAAATGCTAAGGTCAGAGCCTACAAAGAGTGTATTTTTTTCTTTCTTTCTTTCTTTCTGGAGGACAATACTTACCCTCTCTACCCCTAGTACCAGTAAAGGATTAAGCTCCATTTCAATAGTGGGGTTTGTACTTTATTGGGGAAATACATCCTCCTTATAGTGCCCAACATAAATGGATTCTCACTGCTACAAATTAGTTTTCAAAATGGGTGGAAGAAATTCCTACCAAAAATGCAACTGATGTAGTAATAATAAATTTCCTAGAAGAGAATATTTTAACAAGATTTGGTTGTCCAAGAAAAATCATCACAAAAAATGATCAAGCCTTCAAATATATGGTTGCGATTAATTTTTGTCAAAAATATAACATCATTTTAGGACATTCAACTCCTCATTATCCATAGGGAAATGGTCTTGTTGAGTCTTCAAACAAAATCTTAATGCAAATAATAAAAAAGGTTTTAGACAATGATAAAAGACGGTGGCACATTCACTTGAAATATGCTCTATGGGCTAATAGGATAGGTACTAAAAAATCAACAAGTACATCTCCCTTTCAGTTGGTTTATGGAATGGATGTTACTTTTTCTATTAATCTTGCTTTTCCCGTTTTAAATTTGTTTAAAGAAGTAAATGAAGAACCTAATGATCTGATTAGAAGAATGAACGAATTAGTTGAAGTACAACAAATCATAGATCAAGTTAATGAAAATTTTCAGGAATACCAAGATAAGATGAAAGCAATTTTTGACAGGAAAGCAAAAGAAAGAAGTTTTTGTTCGAAATATTTGGTACTAAGATGGGATGTTAGGAGAGAAGACCCTGGTAAGCATGGAAAATTTGATCCTCTATGGTTTGGACCATTCAAAATTGCATCCATTGAATAATTTAATTCCTTTTCTTTACAAATTTTGGATGGAGAAATTCCGAGGTCTACAGTCAACGAGAGATATTTGAAGCATTTTATTCAGTAGTTCAATTTTCAGTTTTATTTTTATTTTCCATTATAAATACCGGTTTGGATTGGATTGACATTGGCAATTTACTTTCAGTTTTGGTCTTGGTTGAATTAAGAACTCATTATATAAATGTCGATTCAATTAAGGTTTTTTGTGAGTTATTTGTTCTTTAAATTTCTTCAAAAATTTGAAGAATTTAAGTTTTGTTTGATTATGAGGATTGATTTAGTTTTTCAGTCAAGGTTAATAAAATTTAGTAACAATTATGTTGTTAATTGTATATAAATAAGTTCATTTTTGAGTTTTTCTGTTTGGAATTTTCTATTTAGGTTTTCAAAGAAAATGTTATTATTAGTCAATAATAGTTTAAGATTGAATAAAGAAAGCTAAAACTATAGAAATAGTGGAATTAATCGATAGACGAACTTTAACATGCTATTTTTACAAGTATGGTGAAAATCTTATTTGAATCTTTATCTTTGACAAAATGGTATATTTAGGGTAATTTCTTTGAAATTTTGTGCTTTGATATTATAAGATAACTGATAGTCTTCTCAAGAAAGTAAATGATATATATATATGAAAAAATATAGTTAATTTTGAGAGGTTATTTATCTCAAGGTTATCTTAACATCTAGTCAGTTCTACATTATCATTTAGTTTTAATAGTCATCATCCAAGAGTGTTTTAAAACACATTGATTGCCCCCATACTACAACAATAAGTAAAGTATCAAAGATAGATAGTGAAAGGAAATTCAGAAACCCGATTGCCCCCATCTTGTCCAAAATGAGATGATGAAAGGAAATTCATTATATGATTTCCCTCATCTCAATGAAATTAAAAGTTAAAAGTAGTAGTATGGTGAAAGGAAATTCAGGATTGGGGAATGAAAACACCTTCACCGGGGCTATGGACGCCTGGATGGAAATGAAGCAATGTTTGTGATGACTATAACGATATGCAACTACACATCTTTACATATATACCATGTTTTTAATTCTTTTCGAAATTCTTTGTATTGTATCCAAACGAGTTCTTATTCAAAAAAATGAATGAAATGGTTGTAATCTTGAGAAATGACAATTATCAGTTTGACCTTTAATATCTTAGCTTTATTATGATTAATTACCTTAGATAATTCCTTAGTAAACTTTGATAAAATATTTTCTTTATCAACCTGCTTAAAATTTAGAATACAACATGACTTAAGATTACACTGTCAATAGTTCTAATAATTCTGATATGAGATCTACATTTAAAAAGTGAAAAATGTGTTTTTGTTTTCATGAATATGTTTTAGTTTAAAGTTTTCAAAATAATGACTCCATGGCCCAATGAAGAGGTATCCGGTCTACTTGTTCTTAGCGCCTCACAAGGAATCTCTATCCCCGGTTGGAGCTAATGTTACGACATAGATTAAAATCTGAAATAAAATTCAAATTTTTTATTCGATCTTTATTTTCATAGGTTTTCTTCATTATAGATTTTTTTTGGATTTTTTTTCTTAATAAACTTCATATTAATTTCAAACTTATATTTGTACATAGTTATAATAGTGATTAATTAATATTATGTTCAATTGTATATATTATATGTTTGAAGTATGTATATATATTTATTTTCTTTTCTTTTTTCAAATGTTCAAACATTATTGTTATGATTTCACAGATCGTGCGAATTGTGAGCAGTAGATCAAATTGATGGTTCATGCTCGTCCTACATGCAAATGTTTAACAACGATGGACTTCCGCGCAATGACGTCAAGCAGTTTCTGCCATTGCGACATGTCAAACAATGATACCACTGCGTGACTTGACGTATAGGATTCAAAACCATTATTTTGAATCACGCTATGTTATAAAGTGAAACGACCTACCTTTTCCAAAAGAATGTTGATTTTGTATATAATCACATTTTGTTTGTTAATTAATTGTGATTAAGGTTTTCTTTATTAACATTTATGTAAATAAAGGTTTGAATAGTTATATTGTTAATTAGTTTTTTCTCCTAAGCACGACTGTCACTGATATGAAGTCAAGATTCTCTGCTAAATAGGATTTTTGAGCACTAGATTCACCGACAATTTAAAGGGTTTTTCTCATGTTCACTTTACGGGTAAGAGCCAAAACGCCTTTTCCTGTTTATTTCACTTAAAATGTCAAAACCCTCCACTATCAAGAAATCCAAGGCTGTAACCCATGATGAAGTCGCCCTGTAGATAGAGACAGTCAGATCTTCAACCCAAAAGTATCCTATGATCTTAATGAATTACATAATTCAACCTTTTCTAGAAATCATGAATTAAAAGACTATTTTAATGCCTATGAATCAAACCTAGCCAGATTCATTGTGCCCCAAAGTTATAACTTCCTAGAGTTTGTTCATTGGTGTGCCCAGAATTGTGTATCATCCTTTATAAGTATAATAACAATGAATGGGTCATTATTATTTGAAATCAAAGATGAGTCGATCTTTGAAATGTTAAAGGTCCAAGAGTTTATTTATGGTCAAGTTTTAAATGAAGAACCCTCGCGACTGAGTTGAAGCAATTGAGTGTCCACGATAAGCAAACATTTGTATTTTTCCTATTGGAGAATAATACTAGTTCTTTTCAAGATGATGAGACTTATGAAGCTAGTATATTATCACCAAATGCACAACAAGTTGTTAGTATGATATGTTCAGTCTTTGGGTATGATTGTGATAAAATAGTAGATAATACTATTTTGGGTCTCCTTAGAGCCATTTTCCCTCCCACAACTCAATTAATGGTTAGATTATGCTTTGATCAGTTTATAGCAGACTCCTTACATGATCAAATCAATGATTTTTCTCCGAACATATCCTGTAGGTTTCAGTCTTATTTGGTGTATTTGCTTCTTTTCTCTAAAATGAGGAATTTCCAAAATTTAATTTTAGAGATTGAAGACAAAAGTGGAAATCCCCTATCAATCATTCATTGGACACATGTAGTTAGGTTGAAGTTAGAGAATGTGGGTTTTATTGATTATGTCAATTCATTTATGTCCATAGGAATTTATTATACAAAGTCTCGATGCTGATGATATCCATTTTATTCCTATAAGGAAAATGACTAACTTCATGCCAAAAAGAGAAGTTGGCCCTTTTATTGTTGTCAATAGATCAACTTTGTAGGTTGTTGAAGCAATGTTGCAGGGATTGGGTCTTGAACAAGGGGAATCTTGGCAATATGATCCTTTAGGGGTCATTAATACCATAATATTGTAGTTTCAAATAACAGGACATGAACACCAGAGCAGACATGATCTGGAACAAATCAAGAATCTTAATAGCTGGCAGGAAATTCAGAATAGCTCCCTATCATCCCAAGCCGAGGATATTGATACTCCTCAACAATAGAAGAAGGAATTAAAGAGAAATTTTCATCAAGAACTCTAGAATATTTCAGAAGTAGTAGAAGGGTCATCAAGAAAAAGGTTGGGAATTGAATATTTTTTAGTAGAAAATTTAGAGGAATAAGTTCAACTTGAAACATGAACAGTTGGAGAAATCCAAAATAACCTATTTATTGGATGGATCTTCTTCCCTCAGATTTTTTGAATCCAAAATGAGAAGCGAATTCAAAAATGAAACCCCAAATCATATTCTCAAAATATGATAGTATGAAAGACAATAATGCATAGATAAAGCAACTTTTACTACAAAAGATAGATCATGATTCATAAAAAACAAGGTTTCTCTATAGTATACTTTGAGAAAGGGAGAATGAATTTGTCTGTTTTGGAATTAGCAGGTACAAGTGTTTAGGGCCATAGTAATTATAAGTCAACAATTTTTTCTTTTGATCTTGATCACGTCTCTTTATTTGACAAGATGGATCTGCACAAATAGATAGGAGAGATGGTCAATAGATACATTATCAAGAATACTCTCAGTATGAAGAAATTGCAAAGAATGCACAATCAACTAAAAGAGAAATTGAAGCAAGAGAAAACAACTTCTAAGGTTAGACATACGAGAATAAAATATTTGGAAAAGAAACTCTTAAGAATAAGAGATAATGTAATGATGAAGAACCAATATGTTGCAGGAGCATCGTAAGAAAAACCAACAAAGAAAGCGCAAAAGTGAAGGACAACTGGAATTGCACCAATGCACATTTTGAGACATTTTGAATTTGAATGAAGGAACATTAATGTAATAGCTAGGAAAATGTATTTACATTTATGTTTTGGGGGTTGTAAACAGATCTTGAGCGTTGCTCTCATTTGTCGGATAAGAAGGCATTTATTTGTAATGAATGTAAAGTAGGTAGCTTTTAATTTCGATTAGATAGCTAGATCCGCAAGAGGGAAAAATCATAAAAGACACCCTCGTTTGTATCATTGTATCATTTTGTAATCTTTAGAGAAAGAGAGCGAGAGAACAAGAGAACACAGATTTTAGGATTGTATGAGCAGATAGCTTTTTCTATTGAACCCATGTATAGGAGCACTGGGATTAATATAAAAATTCTTTAATTCCAATTCATGGTGTTGTGGTGGTTGTTGTTTACATCTATTTTTAATGGTATGTTTGCAGTCTTTCTTATGTTCTCTGTTACGCATTTATTTCAATGCTATGTGTGTGTATGCTCTTGATTTCATGTTGAATGTATGAAGTCCGTGACAGGAGAAGTATGTGTTTCAATTGTTTCTCTTCCTGAGAAATCCTGCAAGGAGTGTAGTGAAGGTCCGCACAGAGTGCATTGACAGGGTTATGAGTTTTATCTCAGAAAAGATTAGGAGGGATACCATTGTTCTTATACCAGTGTGAGTGTAAGTATCACACAGAGTAGTGAAAGGAGTGCGCAAGCGAGTGCAAATATTATACCTTCCAAATCAAGGAGAAAAGTTGAATAATTTCTGTTGCAGAGAAGTGCCCAGAGTTGAAGAGTGAAATAACCAAGGGTTATTGTGAGTGCAACAAGGTGTGCATGTAGGGATCAAAAGGGTTAGAACCTTTGAAGTGTTCAAAGGAAGAAATAGGTCCAGAGTCACTTCGCAGAACTTAAGATCAAAAGGAAAGACGCCAAGGTAATTGGGTAGAAGTCTTTGGGGAATTCGAATGGACGGTTGAATTTCTCAAAGGGATAATCACCGAAGTTCCGTGGGATATTGGATCTTGCAGACCAGTGAGAAGACTAAGGCTGAGTGTCTTTTAACACTCGTAAGCTCAGAAAGGATAATGGTTGTTGGATCCAGATAAACGAGGGTTGTTGATCACATGCTCGAATTCGCCATTTCAAAATTCGGGGCATGAAAGAAGTTGTGACTTAGAGTCGAGAATTGCGAACTCATGATTCGTGAAGTCCTGATCAAATCATGACCGTCAAATCGTGGGAAGCCCAGAGCCATCGATCGTGACAAGGAATCATCATGATTTTGGCTATCGGTGGGAGAGTTGGTTGTATTGGGATTTGCCAATACACAAAATTCTGAAGTGCCAAATTGGTTGGGCCCTAGGTTCTAGTTAGAGGTCACATCAAGAAAAATCAAGGGAGAAGTCAAAGAGCCATTATCCTTTTGGGGTTTCAGAGATTGAGGGAGTTAGAGGGACTCACATCAATGATCGTGAAGTTGTGAAAACCGAAATACCTTTTCAGTTGAAGGATGTGGTCATATCATTTGGCCATGTAGGTAAGAGTTGGCGCTTAGTGCTTGCTCGCACAAGCGTAACTCCTAAGAAGGACCTGTGGATAGACACTTGTGTGTTGAGGATTTCTTGTGGGGAATCAAAGAGTCAATCAGACTCGAAGGGGATATTGAGAATGATCCTAGACCGAGAGGTTGTGCAGAACCTACTGGGGTAGGGGTGTCTACGTCAAGTGGTATCATAGCTCAGATTTTAAATTCTGCGTGGAACATATTTGAACAATGCCGCCTAGAAGACGTTAAGATAGACCAATGCCTGATCTAGCTGTGGAAAGGGAAATGAGAGAACTCTATGCTCTCTGTGCTCGATTAGATGCTATGGAGACAAAACAAATATGGACAATTGATGTTGGAGATGTCAGTGAAGCCAAAAGAAAAAATGAGGCTGGATTTGGAGAAGAAGTCACAACCGAAGATGCTGCAGAAGAACGTCTATTCAGAGTTGTTGCAAGAATAGGTTCCAGAGAAAAAATGGACATTCCAATGTATGAAGGAAAATTAGACGTTGAGGAGTTGCTAGATTGGTTTAGAGCTCTAGACAAATACTTCAACTATGAGGATATCGAGAAAGATAAGAAAGTCAAACATGTTGTCACAAGACTTAAAGGGCATGCAACACTGTGGTGGGATGAACTGCAGGCCGATAGGCGTTACAAGGGCAAGCAAAGAATCAAAGGATGGGATAGAATGGTTGCAAATATGAAATCCAATTTTATACCCAGGGACTACCAAATTAATATGTTTCGAAGAATGCAAAATTTGAGGTAGAAAGGAATGACAGTGAAGGAGTACACTGAGGAATTTTACAGGCTCAACATTAGAGCAGGTCATTGTGATAATGATGATGAAAAGGTTTCTAGATACCTGAGTGGCTTGAGATACGAGCTTCAAGATGAAATAAGCATGCTGACCATCAGGAATGTGGAATATGCTTATCAAATGGCTTTGAAGGATGAAGAAAAATTATCCCGAAAGAAAGGAAAAAGAGGCAGAGGTCAAAGTCAAAGCAGAGGCAAAGAAATTGCCCAAGATAGAGTGAATAAGCCTAAGGATGAAGAAAAGAAACCTCACACTCACCCTAAAATAGGAGGAAGTTCACAAGGAAGGCAATATGCCGACAAGAATACTTTTCCATGAGCCAGAGGAAGAGGAAGAGGAAGAGGTGGTGAGATAAAATGTTTTGTCTGTGGAAAGATCGGACATAAGTCTTATGAATGTCCTGACTGAAAAAGAGATGGAGGAGGCGAAGCTCACATTTCAGAATCACAAAGGCGAAATGTTGAGGAAGAAGATGCAGAAGGCGGAAGATCTTTAATGATGCAAAAAATTCTCGGAAAGCCAGAGAAGGAGATAGAAAATCCAGTCCAAAGAAACAATTTGTTTAGAACTTCTTACAAGAACAAGGATAGGGTATGCAAGGTGATAGTGGACAGTGGAAGCACAAATAACCTAGTATCCCAAAAAATGATGGAAAAGATAGAATTGGAGACAGTTGCACATCTGAGCCCATACAGAGTCTCGTGGTTGCAAAAAGGACATCATGTAACTGTCACTAAACAATGTTTAGTTGAATTTAAGATAAGAGGATATAAGGATGAAATTTTATGCGATGCTATTCCTATGGATGTATGTCATCTTTTGTTGGGGAGACCATGGAAATATGACATAAATGTTGTTCATGATGGGAGAAAGAACACATATACCTTAGATAAGAATGGTAGGATGCATATGTTGCTGCCAATTAAGGACAAGGAGGTAAAAATAGAAACAAGCAATACTATACTTCTCATGAGTGGGAAGGAACTTCTTGATGAAGTCAAGAAAGAAGAAGACATGCAGTTTGTTGTAGTGAGAAAACCCAGAGTCATTCTGACAAGTACCAAGATAGATGACCTACCTGTGGAAATTCAGGAACTGCTGGAGAATTTCGCTAATATCGTGGTGGACGATTTACCCTATTCGTCGCCACCTATCAGAAATATAAGCCATCATATTGATATTATACCTGGAGCAAGTTTACCAAATAAAGCAACGTACATATTAACGCCATAGGAGAATGAAGAAGTTAAGAAGCAAGTCCGGGATTTGATGGACAAAGGATTGGTTAGATAAATCTTGAGTCCATGCGTTGTTCCAACAGTGCTAAGTCCAAAAAAAGATGGTGGATGGAGAATGTGTACAGACTCAAGAGATATAAACAAAATCACCATCAGGTATAGATTTCCTTTGCCGAGGATGGATGACTTGATGGATTGCTCGAGTGGAGCAAAGTTTTTTTCAAAGATTGATTTGAAAATCAGGTATCATCAGATTAGAATGAGGGAAGGTGATGAATGGAAGACACCATTCAAGATGAATGAAGGACTGTATGAATGGATTGTCATGCCATTTGGTTTGATGAACGCACCGAGTACTTTCATGAGGTTGATGAACAAAGTATTGGAAGATTTCATTGGGAAGTTTGTAATTGTGTATCTTGATGATATACTAATCTTTATTAAGATTGCGGAAGAAAACTTGAGACATTTAACTCTAGTAATGAGGAGGTTACAACAAGATAAGTTGCTGATAAATTTGAAGAAGTCATCTTTCATGAAGAAAGAACTCATTTATTTGGGGTTCGTAATCTCTTCAAACGAGTTGAAGATGGATTCTGAGAAAGTAAAAGCAATTAGGGATTGGCCATCACGAAAGAACATCTTTGAAGTTCAAAGCTTCCATGGATTGGCTAGTTTTTACCTAAAGTTCATCAGAAATTTTAGTGGATTTTTTGCACCAATGATGGACACAGTCAAGAAAATACATAAATATTTTCATTGGACAGAGGAAGCAGAGAAGAGTTTTAAGTTGCTGAAGGAGAAAATAACTAGACAACCAGTTTTGGTTCTACCAAACTTTAGTAAAACATTCCAAGTCAGATGTGACGCAAGTGGATTTGCGATTGGAGCAGTCTTGAGTCAAGACAATAGACCGATTGCATATTTCAGTGAGAAGTTGAATGATGCCAAAGTGAGATATTCCACGTATGATACAAAATTTTATGCAGTCATACATGCATTAAGGAAATGGAGGCATTACTTGATTCCAAAGGAGTTTTTCTTGTATAGCGATAACCATGCTTTACAATTCATAACTCGACAGGAAAAACTGAACCAGAAGCATGCAAAATGGGTTGAATACATGCAGAATTTTACTTTTGTTATAAAGAATATTTTTGGAACTGCTAACAAAGTTGTTGATGCTTTGAGAAGGAAATGTTTGATTCTGCAGGAGTTCAAAGTGAAAACTTTAGGTTTTGACAATCTCAAGGAGATGTATAGAGATGATGCATATTTTAAAGAGGCTTATGAAGCATGTGGGAATCCATTTCTCAAAGACAAAAGCCAATGGACTGAATACTTGATTCAGGATTGACTGTTGTTCAGGGGAAACCAATTGTGTATTCCGAAATGCTCTATGAGAGAGAATCTTCTGAAGGAAAAACATACTGGGGGATTGGCTGGACATTTCGGCCATGAAAAAATTTTTGCACAACTGAATGGCGCATATTATTGGCCAGGGATGAGGACGGATGTCAAGAAATGCATGACCATATGCAAAATTTGCCAACATGAAAAGGGGAAAAGGCAGAATACAAGATTGTATCAACCATTGCCAGTACTAGAGAGGCCATGGGACGCGGTAAGTATGAATTTTTTGTTAGGATTGCCAAGGACACAAAGGGGTTGTGATTCCATATTTGTGGTAGTCGACATATTTTCTAAAATGGCACATTTCATACCATGTCAGAAAACTAGTGATGCAACTTGTTGAAAAGTCAACAAGAAACATGTGTCTAATCTATTTTTTCCTTAAATAAATTAGACAATAAATATCAATCTATTATTTCATTCATAACTGAGTGAATTGGATTTGTAACAGAATTATAAGTGTAGTTAAGTGAGTTAAGATCAGTTGTACTAGTTGTAACTAAACATGCACTAGTAAGAGTTCAGTTAATCAGTGAACTCACATGCAACTGAAGATTCACCACGGTTAACTACATGCATGTCAGATCCAGTGGAGACCAAGTTGAGATAACAGGTGAAAGGGACAGTTTGGCTATCAATTGTGATTTGATCACACATGCAGTGGATATGCTTATGAGCATGTGCAAACTAGGTAATTCGTGTATGATTCGATCATTGTGAGAATTCGAATTGCAGAGATTGTGCAGAGGAGGCAAGTTGTCTGGACACAGGAATTGGCACATGTATTTGTTGATTTGTGTATGACAGTGTGAGACGATTGTATTGTACTGAGAGCTCTTGGATTAGAGTTTTGTATGAGATTGTTTCATGATTCATGATATACATAATATATGATAGTGGGGTTTTTAGCTTTATGCTTTCCTAGAAAAAAAACTTTTGTGTTATGTATTCTTGATATTTCACTTTGTGATTGTGGTTGTGATCATGGTTTAATTTTACGCAAGAATAATAGTAGAAGAGATTCTGTATTTAACAGTGGTGTAATTTTTAGATCAGGAGAATCGCAGGAAATCCATTAAGTGTATCGAAATTTCTACATGGTACCAGAGCCACGGAGTCACGAAAGTGAGGTGTGAACATAATTGCATTCTCACAGGTCCCATCTCTAGCAGGGTGCGAACCCTAGTACTGAAAACTTCCGTTGTTTTCAAGAATAGTAATTCTCGCACCCTAGACAAAGGCAGGGTACGAACTTCACTGAGCATGCTCGCAGGTTACAGTGGAGCAGGGTGTGAACTTCCCTCACCCTAACAGTGGAGTAGGGTGCAAACTTCTTGAGCATTATTGTAGGCTACAGTGGAGTAGGGTGCGAACTTCCCAGGCAAGTTCGCAAGCTACACACAGGCAGGGTGCGAAATTCCCTCAGGTTGCTCTTAGGTGGGGTGCAAACCTCCTAGGGAAAGAGGAAAGTGCAGGAGTTGAGTTTTGGGTTCAATAACATTCGAATTTGCAAGATTTTCTTGGTGCAACACTTGATTCAAGATCAAAAATGTCTTTCAATGGCTTGAGGTTGGAGTATGCACTCGAGGGCAACTCGAACTACATTGCTTAGAAGGACAGGATGGAAGCAGTGCTCGAAGACAATGGCTTGAAGGGTTACATTGACGTAGATGTTCCTAAGCCGGATGCGACAGATACTACAAATCTTGATGCATGGAAAAATAAAGTGGTGAAGGCGAGGAGGATTCTGTTGGAGGGAGTACAAGACCACATTGTCTCAAGTATCCATGGGAAAACCACACCATATGCAATGTGGAAGGTTTTGACAGATCTGATCCAAAACAATAGCGACCATAGGAAATTGGCGCTCAAAGATAAACTCAGGAATATCAAGATGGAGAAAGGCGACACGATTCCAAAATATCTCATGAAGTTTGTCCAATGTCGGGATGAGCTTGGAAGTGTGGGAGTAACATTCGCTGCCGATGATTTGGTGAGCTTGGTGCTTCTAGGGATTCCTAAGAGTTGGCACAGTTATCAAGACTCTGTAAATGGAAGGGAAAAATTGTTGAATTGGGAACGACTATGGTCAGATCTAGTGCAAGAGGAGTTCAGGTGGAACACCAGAGATGGATCTTCATCAAAGTGTGATGATGAAGAGGATTGTGCTTTGACTGCCAAGGCAAGGAAAGGGAAAGGGAATAAATTCCAATCAAAATCCGAGTCTAAAGTCAATAAGCTAGATTTGTCCAAAGTGAATTGTTTCCACTGTCACGAACGTGGGCATCTCGCTACTAACTGTCCATAGAAGAAGAAGAACAAGATGATTGTTGGAGCTGCAACTGGTGAGGCTCTTGTATCGCAATTTGAACTTTACTTCGCTTTGATCGCATGCATGGCTTCAAGTGCATCGGGATCAGTGTGGTATTTGGATAGTGGCGCTTCATTCCACATGACGGGAGATAAAGAGTCTTTCATTGACTTGGAGGAGAAAGATCTCATAATGCATATAGACATGGGCAATGATGGACGATACAGTGCAACTCGTATTGGTACCATTACCTTTTAGAGGGAGTCAGGTAAACCATTTCAATTGAAAAATGTTATGCATGTACCAGGTCTGAAGAAAAACTTGGTCTCAGTCACAATGTTGGAGAACAGAGGCTATGATGTTGTTTTTGGCAGTGGTAAAGCCTACCTATGACATAAAGAAACAAGTCAAGTCAAGAAGATTGGGATTCGAGTTAAGAATTGTTGATACTGAGAGGGGGGGTGAATCAGTATCCAGTACAATTTAAAAACCTTTTTCAACTTATACTTAAACCATTCAATTATATCCAATGAGAAATGAACAATAGTATAAGAGTTACACCAATACACCACAATACACCA
>ML778090.1:497309-513663 GCA_009831015.1 Picea engelmannii | reverse complement strand
CCAATGAGCAATGAACAATAGTATAAGAGTTACACCAATACACCACAATACACCATGCACAATATATGAGAAATAATCAATAGTTTGTGTTCAAGGGAAGTAATGACTTCCAAAGGTAGCTACAGCTTCCAAATGTAAAGGGAAGGATAAAACGCCAAGAGGAATATACAATCCTCCAATATAAAGATAGAGTTGAACTCTCTATCCTTTCCCCTTCCTTCCACCCAAGAATATATGAGAGATAATAAAACTTTATTCAATTCTGGTCTGTTCAGAAGACCCAACTTGTACAACATGCCCCGTGCTCAATATTTAACATCTGATTATGAAACTTGCACACAAGAAACTAAAGTCCGTACTCTTTCCAATGGAAGTTGTCCCACGGCATTTGGAGTCTGTATGAAAAAGTTATGACTATTTTACCCAGAACACCTATTTTTTGACTAGTTTCAGGACTGGTCACAAACCCTATATTCCACAGAGTGTATCTCCATAATTATAGCGAATCAAGAGCTGAACTTTTTACCAGAGGTACCTTGATATGTCTTCTCAATACCATAGCGATTTCACCATATGAATCGTTCTATAAAAAAATTTATAGCAAAAATGGTAAGATGACTTGAAAATAACATATCTTAGAACACATCACCAAAAGACTTCATCCTCCCTTGAAATCAAGCCTTCTTTTACTTCTTCTTCTCTCTAAAATTCGACTTGTATCAAATGAATGTATAATGATGTTTATTTATACCATTTATGTCACTTCCTTTTAACATTAGGGCCGACCTGACACTTTCTTATTTTGTAATTCTTTTCTTTAATTATCTTCAGGGCCTACATGTACAATTCACTTTGTCATCTTCAAAAATTCATTTCTCCTCAACCATGAGGATCCACGTGACGTGCCACATACCATGGGAAAAAACATGATGTATACTATCCATCCATGGGTGTTGTATCTGCATTTTCATTTTCCTTCATGTCCAAATAACTTCATCAATCTTGTGGTCCAAAACCCATGACTAGGGTTGACATCAATGACAACAACCAATCTTCCAACCAGAATATCTACATGCTGGAGGTAGATGGCTGCAATGCCATGATAGGAAAGGCAGAAAAAGTGGTGAGCCAGGATGAGGGTGAATTATGGCACAGGAGATTGGTCCATCTTCATCATCGAGCCTTGAATATCATGCAACAAATATCTACTGGACTTCCAAGGGGAACACTTTCTCAATCAGATCAGTGCAAGGGGTGCACCCTGGGGAAGTATGTAAAGTCCACCTTTCATGAAAAGGAGAACCGTGCTTCGGTTATCCTGGAAAGAATTCACACGGATGTGTGTGGACCATTCTCGGTTCCTTCAACAACAAAACACAGGTATTATGTTATTTTTGTTGATGAATTTTCTCGTAAATGCTGGATATTCTTCATGCAGAAGAAGGATAAAAAATTCTCAAAGTTCTGGGAGTTTAAAGCATTGGTGGAGAAAGAGTCAAGGAAGCAAGTGAAGGCTCTAAGGAGTGAAAATGGTGGAGAATACATCTCTAACAAATTCAAATACTTCTACAGCAGAGAAGGAATTCAAAGAGAACTCATAGCGCCTCATAACCCACAAAAAAATGGGGTCACGGAGAGAAATAACAGAACGATCGTGGGTGCAACACGAGCGATGTTGCATGATCAGGGCCTACCAATTCATTTGTGGGAAGAAGCATGCAATACTACAGTTTATGTGCAAAACCGTTGTCCTCATTGAGTACTTGGCATGAGTACACTTGAAGAATCTTTTACTGGTAATAAACCTGATGTTTCTCATTTTAAAATTTTTGGCTCATCTGTTTATGTGCATGTGACCAAGGATGCCAGGAAGAAGCTGGAACCAACTGCTGAAGTTGGGATATTTGTGGGGTACACAAAAACACCCCACAATTATCGTGTGTATTTGCTAAACAATAATATGACTGTAATGCGATGGGATATAAAATTCGATGAGGGGAAAGCCATGTAGTTGTTGCTTGAGAGGGAGCTAGACTTGCATGCAGAAGAGGAACTACTGGTTCCCAAAGATGAGTCTCAAGATATGGATCAGCCACATGAAGAGGTTCATGGAGTGGAGGAAACCACTCAAGTAGAGCCATCCATCAAAAATGGCAGAAAGTGCACCACGGAAGCTAATAGATTGAGACTAGATGTTGCACAGAATATAGGAGCCCCTATTTCACAGCGCAGACAGAGACCGTCTCTTGATCAATTTGTTGGATACATGGCTCTCATGAGAAAATGTATTGTGACTGAACCATCTTCCTTTCAGGAAGAAGTGCAGGACCCCACTTGGGTTGATGCTATGGTAGAGGAGTATGACTCCATTGTCAAAAACAGTGTATGGGATATTGTCCCAAGACCGATTGATAAATCAGTGGTAGGTTCGAGATGGATCTACAAGGTAAAGCAAGTTGCTGATGGGAGTGTGGAGAAATACAAGGCCAGGTTTGTGGCCCAGGGATCCTCACATATCGAGGGGATAAATTATGGTGAGACCTTTGCACCTGTCGCGAGGTACTCTTCCATAAGATCCATCCTTGCACTCTCAACACAGATGGGTCGGCACATTCATCAAATGGATGTAAAAACTGCGTTCCTCAATGAGATCATTGAGGAAGAAGTGTACATTGAGCAGCTAGAAGGTTTTGAGACCTTTGACAGAGAGTCTCATGTGTGCAGACTCAAGAGAGCACTGTATGGGCTGAAGCAAGCACCACGTGCTTGGTACACTCGGATAGACAACTATTTCACCGGATTGGGCTTCACCAAAAGTGAAGCGGAAGCAAAGCTATACCAAATTGTGGTGGAGGGTAAGCTTTTGATCATTGTGCTTTATGTTGATGATTTAATACTTAATGGTGATGAGCAGTTGATACACTCATGAAAGGAGGACCTTGCAAAGGAGTTTGAGATGAAGGATTTGGGCCTTCTTCATTATTTCCTTGGTTTGGAAATATGGCAGCGAGATGGTGAACTTTTTGTGTCTCAAGGAAAGTATGCAAGAGAGATACTAGGTAAGTTTCACATGGAGGGCTGCAAACCCATGGATACTCCTCTTCCAAGAAACTGGAGGAAAGAGGATGCTACTTCTGGAGAGCTGGTGGATGCTACTGTCTATCGACAGTTAGTGGGTTCGCTAATGTATTTAGTGAACATGAGATCAGACATTTTCTATACGGTTAACCAACTAAGTCAAGTGATGGTTAAGCCTACTAAACTCTTTTGGAAGGCGGGTAAGCATGTCCTGAGATATATGAAGGGCACATATGAGTATGGATTATGGTACAGACATACGGATGAGGTGAAGTTGCATGGCTTCATGGATGCAGATTGGGCAGGCAGCCCAATGGACAGAAAGAGCACATCAGAAGGGATCTTTAGTATCGGATCTACAACTATTTCTTGGTACATCAGGAAACAAAGATCCGTGGCACTTAGTTCAGCGGAAGCGGGATACATGGAAACAAGTCAAGATGCATGTGAGGCTATCTGGATGAGGAAGATCTTGGTTGGTTTGTTTGGTTCTCATTTAGATCCGACAATGATTTATTGTGATAATCAGAGTTGCATTAAACTTTCGATTAATCCTGTGTTTCATGACAGATCTAAGCATATAGATATCTGGTATCATCATCTCAGAGATTGTGTGCAACGAAAGATCATGTTGCTTCAATACATTCCTATGAAAGATCAGGATGCAGACATTCTGACGAAGGCGCTCACCAGGAGCAAATTCGAATATCATAGAGACAGGATTGGGGTGAAGGATAATCCTTTTCTTGTTGAGAGGGAGTGTTGAAAAGTCAACAAGAAACATGTGTAATCTATTTTTCCCTTAAATAAATTAGACAATAAATATTAATCTATTATTTCAATCATAACTGAGTGAGTTGGATTTGTAACAGAATTATAAGTGTAGTTAAGTGAGTTAAGATCAGTTGTACTAGTTTTAACTAAACATGCACTAGTGAGAGTTCAGTTAATCAGTGAACTCACATGCAACTGAAGATTCACCACGGTTAACTACATGCATGTCAGATCCAGTGGAGACCCAGTTGAGATAACAGGTGAAAGGGACAGTTTGGTTATCAGTTGTGATTTGATCACACATGCAGTGGATATGCTTATGAGCATGTGCAAACTAGGTAATTCGTGTATGATTCGATCATTGTGAGAATTCGAATTGCAGAGATTGTGCAGAGGAGGCAAGCTGTCTGGACACAAGAATTGGCACATGTATTTGTTGATTTGTGTATGACAGTGTGAGACGATTGTATTGTACTGAGAGCCCTTAGATTAGATTTTTGTATGAGATTGTTTCATGATTCATGATATACATAATATATGATAGTGGGGTTTTTAGCTTTACGCTTTCCCAGATTTTTTTTTTTTGTGTTATGTGTTCTTGATATTTCACTTTGTGATTGTGGTTGTGATCGTGGTTTAATTTTCCACAAGAATAATAGTAGAAGAGATTTTGTATTTAATAGTGGCGTAATTGTTAGATCAGGAGAATCGCGGGAAATACATTAAGTGTATCGAAATTTCTACACAACTCACATTGCAAATTTGTTTTTCAAAGAAGTTGTTAGACTTCATGGCTTACCCAGGAGTATTGTTTTGGACAGAGATACCAAATTTGTTGGCCATTTCTAGAGGACAATGTGGAATAAGCCGGGGACAAAATTGTCTTTTATCTTAGCATATCATCCTCAGACTGATGGAAAGACCGAGGTAGTGAACCGAAGTCGGGGAGATTTATTGAGAAGTTTAATAGTTGAACATCACAGTCAGTGGGATCAGATTCATCCACAAGTGGAATTTTCATATAACGATTCACCTAATAGAAGCACATGCCAGAGCCCATTTCAAATCATGTATGGAATGTCGCCGAGAGGAATATCTAAATTGAGATACTTAGGGAAGAGTGAATTCAGAAGTGTTGGAGCAGAGGATTTTGCAGTAGAGATGCAAGAGCTCCACGGAAAAATCAAAGAACAGTTAAATAATTCTAACCAGGAATACAAGCACAGAGCAGATCAACACAGGAGAGAACTTCAATTTGAAGTAGGTGATTTGGTTCTGGTGCATCTCCAGAAAGAAAGGTTCCCAAGGGGAACATATAATAAGCTAAAGATGAAGAAGATAGGGCCATGTAAGACCATAATAAATTTTGAGGCCAATGCTTATGAAATAGAATTACCAGATGGAGTAGGAATAACACCCATATTCAACATAGCAGATTTGTACCCTTACAAAGCTGATGAAGCAGGAATAGAGGAGGATCAAACATAATTACAGTGGATCAAACAGTTGTCTGTAGCTGAAAATCCACAAATGGAGAAGATAATTGACCAAAGAGTTGGGAAGAAGACCCGAAGGAAGACGTACTTTGAATATTTGGTCAAATGGAAAGGACACCCGATTGAGGATTCTAGTTGGGAAAGTGAAGCAGATATCCAAAGACATGGACAGACAGTGCAGGAGATCATCAAAAAAAGTTCATGCATTTTTCAGCCAAGGGAGTATGATGCAGAAGCATCGTAAGAAAAACCAACAAAGCAAGTGCAAAAGTGAAGGACAACTGGAATTGCACCAACGCACATTTTGAGACATTTTGAATTTGAATGAAGGAACATTAATGTAATAGCTAGGAAAATGTATTTACATTTATGTTTTGGGGGTTGTAAAACGATCTTGACCATTGCTCTCATCTGTCGGATAAGGAGGAATTTATTTGTAATGAATGTAAAGTAGGTAGCTTTTAATTTCGATTAGATAACTAGAGCTGCAAGAGGGAAAACTCGTAAAATACACCCTTGTTTGTATCATTGTATAATTCTGTAATCTGTAGAGCAAGAGAGTGAGAGCACAAGAGAACAAAGATTTTAGGATTGTATGAGCAGATAGATTTTTCTATTGAACCCATGTACAAGAGCACTGGGATTAATATAAAAATGCTTTAATTCCAATTGATGGTCTTGTGGTGGTTGTTGTTTACATCTATTTTTAATGGTATGTTTGCAGTCTTGCTTATATTCTATGTTACACATTTGTTTCAATGCTATGTGTGTGTATGCTCTTGATTTCATGTTGAATGTATGAAGTTTGTGAGAGGAGAAGTATGAGTTTCAATTGTTTCTCTTCCTGAGAAATCCTGCAAGGAGTGCAGTGAAGGTCCGCATAGAGTGTGTTGACCAGGTTCTGAGTTTTATCTCAGAAAAGATCAGGAGGGATATCATTGTTCTTATACCAGTGTGAGTGTAAATATCACACAAAGCTATGAAAGGAGTGCACATGCGAGTGGAAATATTAGACTTTCCAAATCAAGGAGAAAGGTTGAAGAATTTCTATTGCAGAGAAGTGCGTAGAGTTGAAGAGTGAAATAACCAAGGGTTATTGTGAGTGCCGCAAGGTGTGCATGCAAGGATCAAAAAGGTTGGAAACTTTGAAGTGTTCAAAGGAAGAACTAGGTCCGGAGACACCTCGCAGAACTTAAGATCAGAAGGAAAGATGCCAAGGTAATTGGCAGAAGTCTTTGGGTAATTCGAACAGACGGTTAAATTTCTCAGAGGGAGAATCACCGAAGTTCCGTGGGTCGTTGGATTTTGCAGACCAGCGAGAAGACTAAGGCTGAGTGTCTTTAAACACTCGTAATATCAGAAGGGATAATGGCCATTGGATCTGGATCAACGAGGGTCGTTGAACGCATTCTCGAATTAGCCATTTCAGAATTCAGGGCATGAAAGAAGTTGTGACTTAGAGTCGAGAGTTGCGAAATCCTGATTAACGAAGTCCCAATCGAATTAGGACCATTAGATCATGGGAAGATCAGAGCCATAGATCGTGACGAGGAATCATCGTGATTTTGGCTATCGGTGGGAGAGCTAGTTGTATTGGGATTCGACGATACACAAAATTACGAAGTGTCGAATTGGTTGGGCCCTAGGTTCTAGTTAGAGGTCACATCAGGAAAAATCAAGGGAGAAGTCAAAGAGTCGTTAGCCTTTCAGGGTTTCATAGATTGAGGGATTCAGAGGGACTCACATCAATGATCGTGAAGTTGCGAAAACCGAAATACCTTTTCAGTTGAAGGATGTGGTCATATCAGTTGGCCATGTAGGTATGAGTTGGCGCTTAGTGCTTGCTTGCACAAGTGTAACTCCTAAGAAGGAACCGTGGATAGACACTTGTGTGTTGAGGATTTCCTGCGGGGAATCAAAGAGTCAATCAGACTCGAAGGGGAGATTGAGAACGATCCTAGACCGAGAGGTCATGTAGAACCTACTGGGGTAGGGGTGTTTGCGTCACAATACAAGAGCTGATGAATTCTAAGGAAAATGGAATAATTATTTTGAAAATAAAACTTAAAATAACTGATATGGATCATGTCTAGACCCTTGAAATAATGGCTATCCAAAAGGAGAAGGAATAACTTTTGAATTTTATAGCTCAACTGAATGGACAAGTCAAATTTTTACAACAAGAGATAGAAGTTATGAAACAGGGAATTTCATCTTCATATATAATTGCTTCATCAACAAACATCTCAGAAGAATTGGCTAAGACTTTAGATAATTTAGATCTCAAAGAAATTGATCTGAAAAAATAAAAAAGAGAAGCCTTTACTCATGAAACTGAAATCAAAATTCTAAAGGAGCATGTGGGAGACAAAGAGAGGAAACTTAAGAAATTACATGGAGCAAAAGCCAAATTGCAAGAAGATTTTGATATGGTTGAAAAACAATATTTTAGGGAAATCATATCTAATGGGAGCTAGATATCTTATTTGGGATAAAATTATTGAACAAACATGTAGAATGTGGAGGTCTTTCATAATCATAGAAGAAGAGGCTAGTTTGGTCAAAAAGGTTGACAAAGATGTAGAAGTTGTTTTGCAAGAATTAGGTAATAAACCTCAACTGACTAATCAAATAATTAAAGTGATCAATTCCAAAACAAAAGAGGAATTGAATCAACATGGTTTTAAAGATATAACAAATACAATCATGGAGGTAGAAAGAGTTTTTACAAAAATAAATCTTATTCAACATGTCCAGAATAAACTAACATATCTTCAAAAGAGTGTACAATGGTTTAATAACCATTATAAAAGAACGATGGAAATGGGTTTACCTGAAATTTATGGTAAAAAGGGTTTACTTTCTTTTCTAGAATATCAACCATTGTTAGTGAAAGCAAGAGAAAATTCCAACAAGTTTAAGGGAGCGAAAGGAGTTTTGAAAGGGCAAACATTTGTCGACTTACTGGATGGAGATTTCTTTCTTTTATGGCATCTTAGGAATTTATTTGACACTCCTCTTACATATGAAATATATACTGAGGTAAATATTTCCTACAAAAATATGTTTTCCTGTAAATATCCTCTAGGTCAGGAGTGGGAACGATTGAAGCAACTTCAATGAACTGGCCAACCACTTTGAGAAAATTTAGAGATTTTGAAGAATCTGTTCCTAGAATTTTGGGATATTTTGTATATATTTTTGTAATTTTTACTTAAGATTAGGAGGAGATAACCAAATTTGGTTATGATCCTATATCTATAAAAGAATGTTTTAGAATAATAGAATAGACTTTTCGAGCCTTAATGTAGCAAGGGATTTTCAATAAAGAACTTCACTTTTTGCAGAGATATATGAGATTTTGGTTCTCGTTTCTTTAAGTTGTGTTCTCTTTGTGTGATGTTACATATGTTCTCACAATTCACTTCTTCAAATTATTGTGTTTGAGTTGTGAATGGATACAATTTAGTACAACTTCTATTGCAGTTTGTCTACTAAACATTTACCTAAGTATAGACTTTCCTCTGTCTTGCTGTGAGCAAGATAAGAGCTATGTGTGTATGATTTGTTTATCATTTATTTAATGAAATTCATAACATAGACATATATCTTGTTATTTCTACTATTGAAATTAAAGTGAGATTTATCTTAAATAGATACCTTACTTTATATTTCAGTTTTTTTTATTTGAATTCTTCTTCTCAGCTTCTGATAATTTATAAAAAGTCTTAAAGAACAAGATCTCGCCTATGTATTTCTAGTTATAAAGTTATTGAAATCTCATAATTATTTATAAGGAAAAATAACATTCTTAAATCAAATATTATTTACTCTGAGATTCTTTGACATTGTTTTCTAAGCCACAAACAATATCAAGATTAACATAACCTTAAGGTTGTGTATTGATTCCATATAGTTGAATAAGGTCACCATAAAGAACAAATATCCTTTGCCAAGGATTGATGATTTTTTTGATCAAATGAAAGGTGAAAGAATCTTTTCAAAGATTGACTTGAGATCAGGATATCATCAAGTGAGAATAAATGAATAAGACATCAATAAGACAACATTCAGAACAAGGTATGGGAATTATGCATTCATGGTAGTGCCATTTGGACTATCAAATGCCCTGACTGTTTTTATGTGTCTAATTAATGGAGTGTTCAGGGAGTACCTAGATAAGTTTGTAATTATTTTTTTATATGATATTCTTGTCTACTCTAAGTCTGAGGAGAAGCATGAGAAACATTTAAGAATGGTGCTAAAGGTTTTAAGGGAGCATAAATTGTATGCCAAGTTAAGTAAGTGCAATTTTTATCAAAGGAAAATCTACTACTTGGGGAATATTATTCCAAAAGATGGGATAACAATTGATCTTGAGAATATAGAGGCCATTAAAGGATGGCCAATGCCAAAAAAATGTAACAGAGGTCAGATCAGTCATGGGTCTTGCTGGTTATTACCAAAGATTTATAAAAGGATTTTCAAAGATTGCAAGTCCAATCATTTCTTTGCAAAAGAAGGGAGTGAAATTTGAATGGGCTCCCAAGTGTGAAGAGAGCTATCAACAGTTGAAGGACATCTTGACAAGTGCACCAATATTGAAGATTGCAGATTAAAATGAAGATTTTGTTGTGTGCAATGATGCATGCAAGGAAGGGCTCGGTGGAGTTCTTAGTCAAAAATATCATGCAGTATGATATGAGTCCAGAAAATTAAAAGAACATGAAAGGAATTATGCTACCCATGACTTGGAGTTAACAAAAATTGTACATGCACTAAAAATGTGTAGGCATTACTTCATGGTTTAGAAATTTGAGCTAAGGACAAACCACAATGGTATGAAACATTTGTTTGGACAACCAACATTAAATGCCAGACAAACTAGATGGCTTTAATTTTTCAGTGAATATGACTTTGAGATTAAGCATATAAAAGGAAAGGAAAATCAAGTGGTTGATGCACTCAACAAGAGAGCTCATGAAGTGCATATTGCAGCCATTAGCACGTACAATATTGATATGAAAGATCAAATCATTACAAGACTTAATTTAGATAAAAAATATTTAAAAATAAAAGAAACATTAAAACAATGTATTTTTCAACAAAAAATTAACATTTATGAGCTGAAAGAATATGGAATTCTCATGTACAAAGGTAAAGTATATGTGTCGAATTCCAATGAGCCGAAAAATGCAATGCTGAAGGAAATGCACAATGGGACATATGATGGACATATAGGATATCAAAAGATAATTGTAGTTGTAAGAAGCCAATATTTTTGGCCAGGAATGAATAAAGAAGTGGCTAATTACATAGCAATATGTCTAGAGTGCTAGAAAGTGAAGATTGAGCATATGCATCCAATGGCGTTGTTGCATCCATTGCCCATTCCAAAATGGAAGTGGGAAGTTGTTACAATAGATTTCATTACAAAGTTTCCCATAATGGTAAAGCAACATGATTCCATCATGGTGGTCATAGGTAAAGTAACTAAGACAACACATTTTATTCCAATAAAGACAACACACAAGGCAACAAATATTGCAGAAATTTATATGAAAGAAGTTGCTAGGCTACATGGAGTGCCTAAGGAAATAGTTTCAGATAGAGATCCAAAGTTTACATCCAATTTTTGGAAAGGGTTATTTAAAGGCTTTGGGACAAATTTAAATCTGAGTACACCATATCACCTAGAGTCAGATGGGAAAACAATGGCAACTTGAATAATCATTGAATACATGCTCAGAATGTATGTGATGAACCAACCTCCAAAGTGGGAATATTATATCCTCTTAATAGATTTTTCTTACAATAATGGGTATCAAGCCTCATTAAAAATGAGTCCATTTGAAGCTTTGTATGGAAGGAAATGTAACACACAAGTGAGTTGGGATAACCCAACAAACATAGTTGTCATTGGGCTAGAATTGTTAAAAGAAATGGAAGAGCGGACAGTAAGATCAAGAAGAATTTAAAGGCTACCCAGGATAGGCAAAAAATTTATGTAGACAAGAATGGATTTTTAGAGATTTCAAAGTGGGATAACATGTGTTTTTAAAAGTGAAGGTGAAAAGAAGTTCAGTAAGATTAGGAAGTTTCCCGAAGTTGGCAACAAGATATTGTGGACCTTTTGAAATATTAGAAAAGATAGGGCCAATTACATACAACATAGAATTGCATGCATCCATGAGAGTGCATAATTTATTTCATGTATCACTGTTAAATAAATATGTGTTTGAGCATAACCACATAATTGATTGGACTATAATCTAGGTGGAGCATGGAGGGTATTTCTGGGTGGAATCAATACACATCATGGACTGAAAATTCAAAGTGATTAGGAACAATTCCATAGGGCCGGTAAAGGTTCAATAGACCTGCTACATTCCTGAAGATGATACATGTGAGAAGAATACCTGCAATGTTTTGACAATTTTGAAGAATGCAAGACTCCATTTTGAGCAACTAGAGTTTAGAACCACATTTCAGAGTCCTAGCCAACTACGTTGGGGGCACTAATAAAAAATGACACATTCCTTGGGTTAGCCTTGATAAACAAACGATACATTCCTTGGGTTGGCCCTCATAAATGAATGGTGCTTTCCTTGGGTCAGTGGGTTGAGAGGAACAAAAGATTATGGTTGGAACTATTGTTGGAGTATAAAATTGTAGAATTTTAATTCTTAAAGCATTGTGATGCAAATTTGTGTATGTATATCAACATAGTGTGAACTGAGGATGACACACAATTGTAGGGGAGGGGGAATGTAACATCCCCACTATAATCCTCAGTTTAATTAATGCTTAATGTAGATATAATTTGTGACTATGACCAAGTGATGTAATATGAAAATTGTATTTCTATGTTGTATTAATAAAATGTGATGCCAGTTGCTAAGGGGAAATGGAAAAATATGGGGGATGAATTAATCCATAAGAGAGGGGAGGGTCTAAGAGAATTTGTAAGAGGGGTCCAAGGGGGAATTACCCATGTCTATTAATTACACCCACATTCCTAAATTTTATTACCATTATGCATTAACCTCTATTTTTTATTAAGTGTTCCCAAATCCAATCATTGAATGCATGTAAGAGTGTGGGTGTGAGAAGTCACATCCCATAGTTATTGGGAGCATGGGGTTTGAGTAAAATCATCTTGGGGGAAGTGTCTGAGTCAAGTAAGAAATCAAAGAGAGGAAATTTGTATGGGCAATTACAATAGTTTTAGACAGTCAATGTTTTTGCATGAACAACAAACAAAGAGAAAGAAAGAGAGATTGGAGCTGAGACATCCATGGAGGGAAGATTTTGGAGCATGATGGAGCGTATTTGGAGTTGAATATTGAAAAACCAAGTTTTCAGGCTTGAAGAGTGAACTCTTGTGTGAGTTTCACTGTAACATCAAGTGTTTATTGTGGTTTGTTGATAGTTTTCCTAGAAGTGAGTTCCTCGAAGTTCCCAATAGAGATATTCTTGGTTACCCATGATAAAAAGTCCCTGATAAATGAATGGGATGCCTTAGGTACTGATATTAGTGAAGGGGTACATTCCTTGGGTTGGGAAGGCCGAGAGGAAGAGATTTGGTCGAAAATCGGGATAGCTGTAGGAGAATACCAATGGGTTGTGCAATATCTGAGTTGTGAGTGGACAATGAGGGACCAACCCATTTTGTGGATTGTTATCCCTATCTTGGGGGTGACTTCCTGTTGATATTTGGAACAAAAATTCTATGGTTGGGTGGAACGTCTGTCCCAAGTAACTAGTTGCACAACTAAATCAAAAGATAAATGTTTTATCTGGTTATTATGCTATATTATGTGTTTACATGTTTTGTTTTACTCTGAGTATGATAAATTTTTTATATGATGTTGTAATGGAGTTTATTAGTTGCATTTCATGTCTTTTTTAAAATGTTGTAGATGCATTTAATTAAGGGTAACAAACAATAGCTAAATCTGGTTGTAATTCGTAGCTAGAAGCTACAAGAAATTAATTAGATAGCATACATTTGTATTTATGAGTATTCCACACAGTAATGTTCCTCGACTGGGCTAGGGGATGTTACACCAATACTTGATCCACTCACAATTATAATATTGTTGATGATTTGTCTTAATCACCTTGTGCTATGTTTGTCCTGGACATCCTTCACCCTATCCAACAAAAAACATTGTTGATAGTAATTGGATCCGTCAGACACTCGTATGATTACATTTGAACTTGACCAAAGTTGGTCTAGGCTTCCCCACTAGATTTATTTCTAGATCCAAGTGTCTTTATGTGGGGAAATCATCTTTAGATGCATTGTTTATGAAGGAGCTTCCACTTGAATTATGTATTTGTCCTGGTGTTGGAACATGGATTGAACACAAAGAAGAACAGATCTGAGAGAAGTGGTGGTGTCGAAAGACACGATAAAATTGAATCACATGTCACTCAATGAGAGAGAGAGAATATCTCCTAAGATTCTATGATGATAGACCGATCACAAGGATCATCTATAAATGGGTTTCAGTCATGGACACAAACCATCAAACTTCGGTGAAGGCACTTGCACACATCCATAAAACATGGATCAAGGATCTTTGAGTGGACATGGTCAACCACCAATTTAGTCGGTCGTTGACCCAATCATGTGACAAGGTGAGGTTTTCAATGGAATCACATGTTCCAAAAAAAAACCGTACACTCATCTTGAGGAAAACAAATTCTGCAACATTCCCCCCTGAATTTGTTCGAACTGCAAAATTTGATCACAAGACAGTACAATAACACTTATGAGGAAGTCTGATCACCACCAACATGGATCAAGACCAAAGAGAAGTCATCCATCACAATATGGTTGCAAAATCAACTGTCAAAACACAATACCAATTGGTCACTCAACTAGACAACATGACAACACCAACCAGTCAATCATTCGACTAGATAAGGACACACCAATCAGTCTCTGTCAATCCAAAGTCTTTGCCAAGATAGACAATCTCTCTATAAGGTAAAATAAGAAAAAGTACAAATCCCAACAACACAGTCAAACATGGTTTGGTCAGTCTCAACAAATATAGGTCAAGCCAACAAGAAGAAATTGATTCAACATATAGCTCATCAATTGGGTTTACATCAACAACTTCAATTTCTCCCCCCCTTAAACACAACTAAGGGATCAAAGAATCGTGAATAGATCTTGATAGAAAACACCATTCGACGAACAATAGCTACTCAAAAAAACCTCTAGTAGATTGTCAAGTCAAGTTGAATCTCAATTGACCAATATCCCAGTCAAACTCCAGTCGACTATTAAGTCAGGTCAAACCTAGGGTTGACCACTATAAAGAAATAAATAATGAAGAGAAGTCTTGTATGTCCATACAGATGACGAAACACATTGGTAGGAACTCTTCATACATTCAGTCAAATGTGCACATGACCAGTCATCAATCCAACCACAGTCTATCCTGGTAGTTGGGACTGGTCCACGGTTCTGTCTTTCACGTATCTTCTGCAAGGATATGAAAGCATGATTTCTATTTATTCTATGGAGAGGATGATGATAAGGAGAAAATTTATGTTCCAATTGATCAAGATATATACGTTTAGGGTCTAGTGTATTCTCAGGAGTTGAAAATCCCAGTATATTAGCAACAATGTCATCAACAATAATATTCTCAACTTTTGGCATGTTAGGAAAAACCACTTCATCCATTCATTCAGTAGCTTGCTTTGTTGTAAAATCAGTATGAACTGCACCTGCAACGAATAAAACTTCCCTGTTTGTAGTAAGGGAAGGTGTAGGAAAGGAGAAAACAACAACATCATATCCAAGACCCATTCTTGGTGGCAATGTCTCAGGCACAACATGAGCAACAATACCCTGTCCATTCTTCCTAATTCCTCCTCCTGTTATCCCATCTTGTTGAGAAATCAAGATCCTATACCTGTAGTTTGTTTTTCAAAGCTGGGAGAAACAACATAATCATTATTTTAAAAACATAAATAAACAACATCTAGCTTACAAACAACAACAAGGGGTGGATAAGAAATGGGTGATCTTGGTAGCTCAACAACATCAACATTTTTCTCACAAACAACTAGACTAGCAACAATGGTGGAAGAAGAAACATGTGAGTCTGGAAGCTCAACAATCTTCGTCTCAACAATCTTCTTAGTAGTCTATTCAATAGTCTACAATTGGTGAAATTGTTCGTCAAGGTTCTGTGTGCATGCCTGCAAGCTCTGGAGAGTATCATCCTTCTCAATAAGCCGCAACAATATGGCATCATAATATTCCTTCAATGTATGATACTCATCAAATAGTTTTGTCTTCTTGAAGAGGAGAAAATTCTTCACGAAGCTCATCAACGAAGGTCTGCAAGTGGTAAACCTCACGAGTCAGTTGGGTATTAGTTTCCATTAATTGGATGGAATTTGTGTTCACTTTTGTATGAGGAAGGTGTTATCACTCCAAGAAACCCTTTGTGGTTGCAGACCAAAGGTGCTTGGTAACTTAAGAAATAAATGTTTTTGTATTTTGTAAAAATGGATCAATGGGATAACTCAATTCAACTTATGGCATTCAGACATCAAAGTGATAAACAAATAGACAGTGCTCTCCAAGATTGGTTAAACAGTAAGATAACTTTAAGTGGATGAAGAAAAGATTGCTCATAAACCAGTGCAAAGCATGGCTTAATAAACAACTAAAGAGACTGATAATAATGTCATGAACCAAACAATAGGATAACAACTATTCAAGGTTGGACAACAATATATCAGTGAAGAAGAAGTATGGAAAAACTGCCACCAAAATGGAAAGAAATCTGTGATCTGGACTAGCAAATGAAAAGTCTAAGTACAAAGAGAATTACTGTATCCAGAATCGAACCCTTTGTTCTCCAAATGTCTTTGGCTTTATAGCCTTACAAGATCAAATCTAGATCCATGAAAAATGGATCAGATTTTCCAAAAATAGTCAAACCAACAAGTGTAAGATGAGATCCTATAAA
>ML778090.1:422596-467390 GCA_009831015.1 Picea engelmannii | reverse complement strand
GGATGCACTTGTTTATGGTACAGGTTGATTACAGGTTGTTTGGCACAGGTTGGTGCATGGTTGATGCTCTTGTTTATGGTACAGATTGATATTTGTTGAGGATTGTTGCCTCATCTCAGTTGGTGCTGAGAATGCAAGCTGAGCCTTGCATATAGAGCTGGTTCTCTTGTAGAGTTGTACTTTATTCAGTTGTTGCTGATAAACCCCAAGGATTGTAGTCCGTAATAAAAATAAAATTGTTCATACATCTTGTGTTATTTGTGCTCATTGTGGTGATGACTTGTTGATGATATATTGATGATATATGTTGCTAATATGTGCTCACATATAACTAGTTATAAATGACAACAATGGGTAATGAATAAATGTTGAATGCTAATTGATGAGTTTTTGTGCAAGAGGGAAGTTTTGGGAAAAAGAGCCCCACACTCATTCACCCCCCCTCTAAGTGTGGTAGATGTGTCCAACATGGTCGGCCCAATCATATAACAAGGTGAGTTTTACGATGGAACCACATTTTCTATTAGTTGGAGAGCCATGGGTTCTCCAAATCTTGTTCAGTCAAAAACCATGTTAAAGGCATTCAATGGTCATAATTTGAATCCCCATGGAATGCCTCCTTTCTAATAACGTTAGGTGGAAATACTATTTCAATTGAAGTTGAAGTAGTCCACGTTCCTTTACAATATAATCTTTTGCTAGGGAAAGTTGGTTATATGAGATGACAACAGTCGTGTCTTTAGTCTTTAGAGTCCTCCACTTTCCTCATCAAGGTAAATTGGTTACTATAGATTAGTTGGAGTATTGTGTCTTGATTCATGAAGCAAGGTTGGTACAAATGTTCCATTCATTGATGATTACAAGGGCACTTTTGATTGTATTGGTGTTGGGATGTTCAAAGATTCATCTCTCTCAGACACTTTTCTTTTCCCTACACCTATTAGTTTGTTAAATCAACTCCTATATGTATTATTTCATCAAGTACTATTAATTTTTGAGGGTCATCCTCAAAATCTATTTCTATTATGGAAACTATGCTTCAAAACTTGGGTATGTCTAACATATTCATTGTCAATTAGGACCCTTTTGTAGTGCCTCATTAGTTTGAGATTGAGTCATTAAAGTAGAGTATGCCATTGAGTGTGGTTGATATTTCCTACCAAGATATCCAATCGACAGTCGTAGAATATGGTCGGGAACTCCATCATTGTATGTAATATGATCAGTTCACTTCACCCATCTAGGCCATCAACCCTCCTAATTAAAATAATTTCTTGGATGTTGAGATGCCTTTGGACAAGTTCATCCTTGAAGCCAAAATGGAATTCAAAAGACCATGGGAAGATATGCATCATAGATCATTTTCCTCCATGAATTGGAAAAATTATAGGTTAGCATGCACATCCTAGTTTCATATGGTGATATTGAGTGGTACCAATTCCCCATACTAACATGCAATGTGTAGGTGGAAAGGAATTTGGTGAACATATCAAAGATGATTCCCATAAATATCTCAATGAAGCCAGGTGTTTTTGAAAACATATTGATTGATGTAGATTATTCTCCTCATGGAATTGAACTTTATGCTATCCTTTTTAAGGATTTTCACAACGTTTTCACTTGGACCTATGAGGAGATGCTAAGAATTGATCCTCAAGTTTTTGAACATGAAATAAAAACATATGATGGTGCTGAGAATGTTCAATAGAATCTATGATCAGTCAATCCAAAGAAGGAAACTTCCATTAAGGTGAAGGTTGAAAATTTTCTTTGTGATGGTTTTAGTTTCTTGGTTTTGTTGATTAAATGAATTTATAATCCTATTTTGGTTTCCAATGAGCAAGGTATCGTTCAAGTCGGTACTGATTTTAGGGATATTAACAAGGTGTGTTATAAGGATAGTTATCCTACCCCACTCATTGATCAAATCATTGATGAATGTGCCAACAATGAAATATTTTCCTTCATGGATGGTTTCTCTAACAATAATCAGATTTAGATAAAGAAGGAAGACTAGCATAAAAATGCCTTTATCTTCCCTTGGGGTACTTTTTCTTATTGGAATATTACATTTGGTCTAAAAAATATTGGTGCCACATTCCAATGAGCCATGTCATATTCTTTTCACGACATCAAACACATTGTTGAAGCATATTTGGATGATTAGCCACTCACTCCTAAAGTTTGTTGATCATCCATGTCATCTTCGTGATGTATTCACCAAATGTCAGTACTATAACATATGTTTAAACCCAAATAAGTGCATCTTTTGTGTGATATATGAGAGATTAGTTGGTTTCATTGTGTCCAATTTTGGGGTCATATTTGATCTATTCAAGGTTGAGAAGATAGTTCAGTTGCCTCCACCGCATACTATTGCACAACTTCAAAGTTTGCAAGGGAAGGGAAACTTTTTGTGAACATTCTTCACGAATTATGCACATGTTTTGAAAGGATTCATGTGCCTTTTGAAGAATGGTGAACCTTTCATATGGGATGAACAAGCACAATTCTCTTTCAAATATTTGATGAAATCTTTGATCTCAACCACATTGTTGAGTTCAACAAACTACAACAAGGACATTTTTATTTATCTAGCCACGTCCAAGTCCACCATTGTTATGGTGCTTGTTCAAGAGGACAAATCATGTGTCAAACCTGTGATTTATTACCTTGGTAAGGGTCACTATCAATTCTTGATTGCATTATTTTCATGTTGAGAAGTTAGTACTGGAAACAATTTACATTGTCCATCATCTCGTACATTATATCCTTCTTCGCAAAACTATTGTTTTAGTAGACTCTAACCCATTGAAACATAATTTGATCTGGAGTTTTCCACTTTGAAATCCAAGAAGCCTCTAAAGTTCATGGAGTTAATGTATGATATTCCCAGAGACATTGATGAAACTTTGGTCAACGAGTCCTTGCAGGATGAGTGTTTGTTTCTCATTGCCTCTTCTGATCCCTAGTATAGATATGTCTTGATATATCTTCAAACCTAATGATTAAAACTTCGTTATCCAAAGAAGAGAATTGGTGTAATTGTCATCAAACCAAGAGTTATCTAATTGTTGGTGATACCCTGTATTTTTGTTGTGTGGACTTAGTTTTGCATCGATGTTTAGTCCATGAAGAAGATGAGAGAGTCTTGCATGATTTCCATGCCAAAGCATGTTGCAGGCATATTTATGGAATAACCACAACCCATAAAAAAATTTGCACATGATACTTTTGGCCAATCTTTAAATAATGCATTAATGCAGTCCACAAGTTCACCCTTGTCAATTATTTACTTATAAAATGCATGATCATACTGTTCTACTACACCTTGTGGTTAATGTTCGCCCCTTTGCAAGATGGGGTATTTATTTTATGATGTATAATCCTACCTCAACTAATGGTCACAACTACATCATTGTGGTTGTTGATGACTTCACCAAGTGGGCTAAAGTTATGCCTACTTCTTCCAACAATGGAACCATAGTAGAACTTTTCATATTAAACCATATTATCACTAGGTTTGGTGTGTCCAAAACCATCATGAGTATTAACAGATCATTTTTTCAGAATAAAATAATGACCGAGTTAGTGACCAAGTTGGGTTTTTGACGTGGAAACTCATATCCTTACTATCCTTAGTATAATGGTCAAGTAGAATCCATCAATAGAGTTCTAAAGACTATGATGCAAAGGATGATAGGTAAGCATAATACTGACTATCACACGATACTTTTCTCGACATTACGGGCCCAACAAATCTCAGTTAAGATTTCCATCAATTTTAGATTTTTTTAACTTGTTCATGGAGTGGGGGTAGTTTTTCCAATTGAATGTGAAATACCTTCATTGAAGCTAGTCACATAACTCTTTCTTAATACCTTTGTGTGGGAGGAACATCTTGTTTATTTCCCCTGTCTTGATGAGCATTGTTGAGAAGCTACATTGGCTAATGAGATTCATAAGAAGCATATCAAATCTTAGTATGATAAAAGTGTTCATCCTCATGTCTTCACTGAAGGAGACCTGGTTTCGGTTTATGATCAATATCACAAAAAGTTAGGGGTAGGAAATTTTGAACCTCTCTGGCATGGTCGTTACATTGATAGTCATGTATTGAAAAATGGTCCTATGAGTTAGTTAACTATGAAGGGAATATTTTTCCAGAGGCTCGCAATGGGATCTACCTCAAGAAGTATTTTGTGTAACTAGTGATGGTTCATAGTGCTTTGTAAAATGTTGTATTTTAAAGGTTTTTCTGCTTTAGAGCCTTTTCATTTTTTTCATTTGGTTGATGAGATCATGCTTAGTGATTGATTTGTATATGTCAACATTGTTGGGTTCCTTTTTTAACCAGGGTGACAAAAAGGAGGTCCCTTAACTATCTAGTTAGGCTATCCAAAAATCAAAACAGAGAGTTAGTTGGTCAATGGCTCAACTAACATAAATAAACAAAAGATAAACAACTACGAAATAAATATGAACTAATCAAACAATAACTTCAAATGAATGCACAAAGAAAACACAAGAGATGTATACCACGTAAATTGATACTCCTTGGAGAAATATGGGAACTTATGAGTCCCCTCTTCCTCCTTGGGAAGGCTCTTGAGTCCCCAAGTACAAAGTATTTTTTCTACTATCAATGGATAATAAAGGAAAACAGTGAAGAAAAGAGTGATGGACTACTCAAGAGGAGAGATTCCTAACACTTTCTATGGATGCCCCAATATTTCTTAGAGGAAGATGGCTTCCCAAAGCTAAAAATGAGCAACATAACAATACTCAAATGCTTCTTATTTTTTTCATACAATGGCCCTTTATTTATAGGAGGATGGAGCTAGAGAAGCAGTGAGTAACTCGATCCCGAGGGTTAGATCGCAAGCTGAGGAGCTTGGTGCTATCTAGTCAGCCTCGCAGGGATCAAAGATTCGATTGAGAGTGTAAGATCCAATATTGTAAACACATGCGGTGTGACATATTATTGAACCATAATAAAGAGCCAGATCTTTGTGGACGTAGCCCAGGAGGCGGTGAACCACAGTAACACCTATGTTATTTGATTGAATGTATGTGTCTCTATTATTGTTAAGTGTTGAATGTTAGATAAATGAATGAAGTAACCAATTAGATATGATATGTCACATGCACGAATGGAATAACTCCTATAATCAGATGTAGACTGAATAAATAAAGATTACAATATACAACCATGGATCTCCACTCATTCCCAGGTTGCAAACACCTGAGTATTGTAGTCACCCATAGAGCTATCTCTGGTGAGACTGTGATCCGTCAGGATTTTTCGAATGACTTATGGTTGAGTTTTATTTGCATGCATTAATTGACCATTGGGAAAACTTAACGAAATAACGAGAAAAGAGAATGAATTATACAGCCATAGACATATATGCAAATCTGAAATGCAATGAAAAGCAGCAAACCATAATACACAGGTTGATAACGGAGTTCGGCACAACTTTGCCTACGTCTCCGGGCCTTTTCTCTGTGGGGAAGGCTTCTTTATTTCTGTTTGAAAGCTTAATAGTACATCTTTACAATGTCGGATGGCTCCTAGACTGATCTGGTCATGTTTGCCCATATCTCTAGAATCTTGCACAAAAAATGGCACCTGAAACGGATGTCCCGAGCTCTCAGAAATCGTCCGACAGCATCTCCTCCTCAACAGCTTCCCTGCCTCAAACTGGCTTAGACCTGGCTTTGCCTCAGCATCTCTGCTCTCCAAAACCGTCCAAAAGTTGTCCCCTTGGCCTCAAAATGGCCTTGGTTAAATAGTTGGGAAGTTGGTTATCCATCTCCAACTTCCTCCACGAATTTAGGCTCTAAAAATGCCCAATAACTCCAAAAAATGAGTTAAACATTAATTAAACCCAAAAGTGGTTGGAAAAACCCACTTTATAACCATAAATTGGTTAAATTTGGGCTTAGCCCCTTAGTCTTGGGCGCGCGCTCCTTTGGCAAGGTTATATGGACTCCATATGGCCAAGCGCTTAGCCCAAAGGGCTAAACGCTGGCCCCTCTCCTCCTTTATGCACATAACCATACAATATAATTAATATTGTGGGTTCTAATAACATAAATTAATTTGGGCGCAATGGTTATAGGACTAAAGTGAAGGCACTTAGGCTTAGTGGTTGGTCATGGGTTCAAAACCCAGGGACTCCAAAACTTTTTTTTTAAAACATACCACATTGACTGATGACGGGGTGCCACGTGGCACTTTCCCATTCGACGAACAAATGCCACTTGTCAACCATTGACTGGTCCAGTTGCCTGCCACATGTCTGCCCTGTCAGAAAACCTGCCCAATCACCATCAGCCAGAGAGTTCCACGTCATCTCCTGCACAGTCAGCATGCTGATGTCATCAACGTTGACTTTTTGACCAGTTGACCTTTGACTTTTTCCCTGTTTGGGCTTCCGATCAGAACGCGATAACTTTCGCATACGGAGTCCATTTGACAAAGTAAATATACCACTGGAATCAGGAAGACAAGACAGACGCAATGGCATTGGTTTCGTCGTATTTCGAACACTTTCATTTTTGAGCATTTTTCATGCCCTGTCAGGCTTCTGAATCCGATTTCGGAGCACACCTCCCAACAATAAGACCTTTTGGTCCCCAAAAGGTTACTAACCACTCAATAAGCTCGGGATAGGCCACCCGGCTTTCTCTTTGTCTCTGAAAGATGATTACATCAGGGGAAGCAAAACACACTGAAGTTGAGACATCCACTTCTGGCAGAACCAAGTGGCTGGTTTCTTTCCTTCACGATGTTCCTCTCGCTTCACCGGTAATCCTTCCTCCTTCATGGGTACATGAAAAGTACTTTTGTCCTTCCTGGGATGAAGCTCCGGATTAAGCTTCCAACAGCTAGCCTTTTGATGTCCACTCTTGTTGCAAAACGTACAATGAGTTTTTGGCATCCAGACTTGCTTAACCTTCTCCTTCTTCCATTGTGGACTTGAGCCTTTACATTGTGTTTCCTTCCTGGACGACATAGGTTTCCTGTACAAAGTTTGTCTCTTCCAACACTTGGCAACACAATGCTTAGGTGACAGACAATAAGCACATGGATAAAGTTTCCACAAGTTCCAGTTTACTTGATTATGCTTGTTATAATCAAAAGGAGAATTAACAAAAACTTGACCATTATACCTTCCATGTTGATCTTCACTTTTCTTTGGGGATGAATTGCATTCACTACTGCAACCCTGAAGTGATGCGCCATTTCCCTTGGTGAAGTGTTCTCGCAATGTTTTAAGTTGGCCATTTGAAGCATCACCTGCTTCCGAAGTTTTGGAACCCATCTTGGAAGACTCTCCAAGGTCCCCTTTGTCATATCCCAATCCTAAGTATCGAGGCCTTTCCTCAACCTCAATAGGATTTACAATTCCTTGACCTCGATGTCCAAGGCCCTTTCCTTTTTCATAACCCATCTTGGTTAATATTCTTAAACCTACACCTTTTGTGTGTTTTTCGAATTCACCAAAACCAACTTGATGAGAATGAGGAAAATTTTCTGAGAAACCTTCACTGCATACCTCAGATATGTTGTTTGAAACAGATGTAGAAGGCACTTCCTTCAATGCTTCTTTTCCTTTATTTTTCTTTGCAGTTTTCGCTTGAACCGTGCTCTTTCGTTCCAAGTAGTCTTTATACAACACCTTTAYCATATCGGCCATGGAAAACACCGTATCACTGAACTTCTTCTCRTCTTGAGAAAKCCCTCCTGTAGATGCCATTTTCCTCCTTGAGATGTGCTCTTCCCTGGCTAACATGCAAAACTCAAATCCAAATGTCAACTAGCTCTGATACCACTTGATCCGTCAGGATTTTTCGAATGACTTATGGTTGAGTTTTATTTGCATGCATTAATTGACCATTGGGAAAACTTAATGAAAGAACGAGAAAAGAGAATGAATTATACAGCCATAGACATATATGCAAATTTGAAATGCAATGAAAAGCAGCAAACCATAATACACAGGTTGATAACGGAGTTCGGCACAACTTTGCCTACATCTCCGGGCCTTTTCTCTGTGGGGAAGGCTTCTTTATTTCTGTTCAAAAGATTAATAGTACATCTTTACAATGTCAGATGGCTCCCAGACTGATCTGGTCATGTTCTCCCAGATCTCTAGAATCTTTCACAAAAAACGRCACCTGAAACGGATGTCCCGAGCTCTCAGAAATCGTCCGACAGCATCTCCTCCTCAACAGCTTCCCTGCCTCAAACTGGCTTAGACCTGGCTTTGCCTCAGCATCTCTGCTCTCCAAAACCGTCCAAAAGTTGTCCCCTTGGCCTCAAAATGGCCTTGGTTAAATAGTTGGGAAGTTAGTTATCCATCTCCAACTTCCTCCACGAATTTAGGCTCTAAAAATGCCCAATAACTCCAAAAAATGAGTTAATTACATTAAAAATGAGTTAAACATTAATTAAACCCAAAAGTGGTTGGAAAAACCCACTTTATAACCATAAATTGGTTAAATTCGGGCTTATCCCCTTAGTCTTGGGCGCGCGCTCCTTTGGCAAGGTTATATGGACTCCATATGGCCAAGCGCTTAGCCCAAAGGGCTAAGCGCTGGCCCCTCTCCTCCTTTATGCGCATAACCATACAATATAATTAATATTGTGGGTTTTAATAACATAAATTAATTTGGGCGCAATGGTTATAGGACTAAAGTGAAGGCGCTTAGGCTTAGTGGTTGTTCATGGGTTCAAAACCCAGGGACTCCAAAACTTTTTTTTTAAAACATACCACATTGACTGATGACTGGGTGCCACGTGGCACTTTCCCATTCGACGAACAAATGCCACTTGTCAACCATTGACTGGTCCAGTTGCCTGCCACATGTCTGCCCTGTCAGAAAACCTACCCAATCACCATCAGCCAGAAAGTGCCACGTCATCTCCTGCACAGTCATCATGCTGATGTCATCATCGTTGACTTTTTGACCAGTTGACCTTTGACTTTTTCCCTGTTTGGGCTTCTGATCAGAACGCGATAACTTTCGCATACGGAGTCCGTTTGACAAAGTAAATATACCACTAGAATCAAGAAGACAAGATGGACGCAATGGCATTGGTTTTTTCGGATTCCGAACACTTTCATTTTTGAGCATTTTTCATGCCCTGTCAGGCTTCTGAATCCGATTTCGGAGCAGACTGCACAGTGCACAATGTGTGTTGTGTTGCCTTCTGGGTTACCAGAGGGGTTGATAGTTTTAGAGGGTGTTATATATAAATCCCCCTGTGAACAAGTGGATTCCCTCTTGGGCTCTAGACTCCTGAGACCAAGACAGAAAGGGTGCTAACGTTGGTCACTGCCATCCTTTTAAACCCAGCTAAACTAATGCATAGAGAAGAAGAGGAAAGGTGTACATTGTTTAATGATTTCCGTCCTCACACATTCCAAGTTGAGATTTGATCTCTAAGCTCCTCGATAAGTCCTGCAAACAAACAAAGACAGGACAAGCCTCCTATTCTCCTAAGATTAACTTGAAACAAGATCTATCTAATATAGACAAGTTCACGTAGAAGAAACACAAGCTTGAAAGAAACAGGCCAAGCACATATGCATATTAATGAGAACAACAGAGAATACTTACAAACCTTTGATGAAGGTGCAACAGTCTCTCCCAACTCTCCTTGTCCAACCCTACTCAGATAATCCACACAAAATGATGATGCTTCAATGATATCTCCCTTATGAGATCATAAGTTTGATGCCTTCAATGTCTCTCCCTTTCACCATGAAGAGGCCTCCTTATATAGGCTTGGAGAGGCCTAACCACTAAAGAGATTCTTGGGATAGGTTGAGGATCCTTCTTCTTTAGTTTTGGATCTTCCCTAAGATTGAGCCTTGACCTCATATCTGAATCCAACCAACTCCATAGATGAGGGGGATTCTTCCCTGATTTTCCTCAACAATCCAAAATTCTCTCAAAAAATGCCAACGGTACCTCAAAATGGGCACAGAGCATTGCAACGCTCCCCCAAAAGAGGGTACATAGCACTAGCACTCCCTAACAGTGTATAGGGGAGTGATGCCTTCCAAAAATGATTTTTTAGTGGTTTTTTCCATGGCAAAAGACTTGTACTCTTTGTCAAATGATTTCTCCTCTTCAAAACCAGTATTTTGAGGTGTCTTTTAGGTGTTTCTTGATAATTTCGTCCGAAACATGACATAGGAAAGATTACAGTATGATATTTGCAACATTTGGTAATGACGACACTAAGCCATCATTGTAATGAGTAATTTTGATGTGTAACAAATTGCCCCCCAAAGTGTGAAGTTAGAAGATGGGAACTGATGACTAAAGTACTTTGTAGACTTTTCCGAGCAAGGGTATGGACTCGGAGAACCTGGAAGAAGCTGCACACAACCATCAAAAAAATATTATGACATGTTCCAAACCCAAGGTAGGCATACCTATGCTTGAGTGATAAAGACTTTCAAGGTATGGCTGCCATAAAATACACTCTGGATCCATAATTATATTGACAAATAGGTATAGCCACTGAAGATACAATGTGGATCTATACTCCTATTACATGAACTGATCATAGCAATGAAGAATACACAATGGATCTATGAGACGAAAAGACATAGCCATGACCAATACAAAGTGGATCTATGTGACAATATACATGTCAATGTTCAAAAGAAACTTCGTCGCAACCTGGGAAAAGTACATATAAGAGTGATGACTCAACCCAGGGTCTTCTTATTGATCTCGATGTAGTATGAATCTAACCATGTGAATAGATGTCCTGATGTCAAACATGGCATAAACCACTTGATTACTGGTCAATGAAGTAAACCGTTAACAAACGTGAGGGAAATCACCATTGATGTCAATGATTCCCAAGGTACTCTAGTACATTCCAACGAATGTGAATGGATGAGTTGAAGTCGAACATCCATGGAATCATCCGATCAGAGGTCAATGATGTAAACGCACTGTCGGACGTGATCTAGGCCTACCATTCATCTAGGCCTACCATTGAGGCATGCAGGTCCCAAGGTACTAACTGGTTTCTAAGTCTAGTTCCTGGATAATGTGTTGAATTTGATAGGAACAAACTCATCGTAGGAGGGCCTTGATGTATCCCCCATCAACGAAATGAAACGAACACAGAGATGTAAATTGGTAGATCAAATGAACATGGACTGACATGGGTATTTGAAATAGGATATTTGTGATGGTTGACTCTCGAGGCAGATACTTCCCTTGAACACTGAGAAACTACAACAGAAACATGACATGGACCAAAACACGATAATGCAGTGGATACTGTGACTTTCATTGGGTGACCCAAAGGAGTAAGAAAACTCAGAGGATTGATTCAATGCAGAGGTTCAATGGATTAAAATGTGTGCAAAGACAAAATGTTGTGTTCAAGGGAGACTATAAGAGTTACTGGTAATTCTCTCAAAGACTGCTTGGCTTGCTTCTTTCAATTTTTCCCCCATACAGATAGACGAGTACCTCTTTTTGATTTAACGAGCTCGAGGAGGGTAACACATGCTCGATATAACTCACCTTCGATAAGTCCCTCTTCCTTTATTTAACGAACTGGAAGAAGTAAGGGTCCAGTCTCGTATGGGCCCTTCAATGTATGATTGTTTAATGAGTCCAAAGAAGATAAACTCGATGGTTTTTCATATTTAGAGAGTCTGAAAATGACTTAAAGACGACTCCAATGTTGTCCTTTTTCATAATGTTAGTCTCGCGAGGCCAAAAAAGAGATAAATTATCACTTGAAATATGTCCTTTCAAACCTTTTAATGAGTGGGAAAGAAAGCAAGATCACTCGACAATATTTTCATGTTTAGAGAGTCTGAAAAGATCTTAAAGATGACTCCAGGGTGTTCCTTTTTCGTGTATCCATACGAGCCCGAAAAAGAGATAAAAGGTTGCTCAGTGTGTTCTCATGTTTTTTAGAGCATGAGAATGAACGAAAGATCATGCTCATTAATGTGAAAAGATGAAAATCAAACAAAATTGCTCTGAACCTGTCAATAATATCAAAACTACATGCCAACGTATTAATAAGGCCTCCAAAATGTTTTTCAAAACCCCAAAAAAACTATGTCTTAGGCAAAAATGAAATTTATAATAGTAAAAAGGGGTAAAAATATTTTACCATTTCATTTGTGCAAAGATTTGTAGCAATGGAGAAATTGAGCTTTGGAGGGTGAATATTTCTTTGTTCGGTGCCAGAGCTATGGTTAGCTATTTTTGTCACCGTCTGGATCAGGTTGGTGCATTTCTTCCTCTCTTCAATTCGTATGGTTTATATTTTGTTTTTAGGCAATGACTGGGCTTTAAAAAAGATGCCTTGGGTTGTCTCAAGTACCCAAAAAAGCTCGACGCTCCTCTAGAATTAGAGGTCAAGTGTTGTTTGATTTTTAAAATACCCCTCTAAGCTGATAAGGGAGTTTCGATGCTCTAATGTGAGAGTGAGAGGGGCGCTTCCCGAAATGCACAAGGAAAATTGCCAAAAAACGTCAGCACGCCTTCAAAATGTAAAGGGGGGAGTTATTTTTTTAACAATGCCATGGTGGCCCTTTAAAGGGGGAGTTGGTGCCCTGGTGTGAGTGTAAAGGGGGCATTGGCCTCATAAAAAGAGCATAATTTTTTTTTAAAGTTTTTTGGTTCCCAAAAAATGTTGAAAAAGCATGACTAATGACGTTTTTATTGTTGGTGATTGTAGGTAAACTTGGCAAAAGTCATGATTGAGTGGAAAGAAAGAGAGCATGAGCTCGATGATCTAGCCGCATTGCAAAGTCCCTAATCAAGGGATGCCTTGAGGAATTGTGGTCTCCTCAAGTTCTTTAAAATGCAAAAGATGAAGAAAGAGGTTATTCTTCTCGAGTATATGATCGGGCTGTGGAACGTTGTGGAACAGTGGTTCCAAATTGGAACGCAACTTCTTACCATCAAGTTGGAAGATGTGTACTTCCTAACCGGACTCTCAAAGAGAGGAGCCCCCATTATTTTATCCTAACAGAGGGCATTTCTTGCACCTGTAGATGAGTACTTGGCAAACCATTATGTCCCAGGATCGAGACTAGTGGGAGGTATAATTGCAATCAAAGACATCATGGATCTATCTCTTCGGTCCATTTTGTTTTCCATTATGAGTATAGTGGGAAGTACTAGCTCTCACTTAGTTTCAAGATCATAGGTGGCCTATGGTTTACAGTGTCTAGATCCAACACTATTTAACTGGAGTGCAGGGTTCCTTCAGAATGTGAAGGAACAGATTACGAGATGTAGAGTAGGGCAGAAGAAGCAGTTCAGATATGGTTCATTCTTGGTTTTGTTATTTTTAGAACACATTCCTTATATGCAATCTCAGATTTTATTAGCAGTACAACCAGTGGGAGAACCACGTATGGAGCGATGGACCAGCCTATCTACGAGATTAGGCTCAGAGTCAGAGTTCAAATTCACCGGTGATATCTTCACTTGGCTAAGACACCAATTTATCGTGATAGAAGACTTTCCATACGTCGGAGTGGATTTCCAGGGAAGCATGGACTTGGTTCTTCCAGAAGGGGAGGACTGGGACGCATCAGGTGAGAAACCAAAACAATCTTGTCAAGTGTTTTTTTTTTTTTTTAATTATATTATTTTGTTGGGTACGTAGAAGGGTTCCTAACGGATGTATCGTTTCATCATGGAGACAAGGGAGCAGCACGTCCGACAGATATACCAGCACTAGGGCGTCGTGGGGACACTCAGATAGGGGTAGATCAAGGGGAAGAAACAGGGGCTCTCCAGGAGGTTGAAATAAACCTCCAAGGCCTCACAATGGGTGTCCCTCCTCTTAGGAGGTGGGAAGTGTCGCTACATATACAGAGACACACTGTGGGAGTGTCTGAGAGTCTTAACTCGTTACTGAGTTGAGTAGCCTGCGCAGTGATATGCTACTTAAAGAATAATGTGATGCAAGAAGATTATATTTTTCCTGATGATTGTATAGTTTATATGACGATGTTTATGGGTGTGAGGATCCAATTTTTTGCCCTTCTATGTACTTTTTTATGTAACCAAAACTTTTTCATCACGTAATATATATACATATATCCGAGTTTTTACAGTGCCAAATAATGTTTTTAATGTTATGTGTTTTAATTTACATGTGATTTATGATTTATTTCCTTTATGAGACCTTATCTATGTGTGATAAACCGATCCATGATGTAATTGGCTAATGAATCCGAAATGGTATTGAGTTCTCTTGGTATGTGTCTGTATTCGATAAAATCAAACATTTTTTCAAGACAATGAACCCGTAAGTGGAGATGTAGTAGGATAGGATTACAAATAACGTATATTCAATTAATTTGACAGACCATGAGTTGAGAGTCTAGGTTAACGATCATACAAGAAACACCTAGGGAGGAGGCTTCGGTTAAAAGTTTGATGACATCATGATATTCTGCCATGTTGTTAGTTGTCGTTCCTAAGAAAATACCTACTGAACTCACCAACTCATCAGAGTGGTAAACGACCCAAGTTACAGAAGCAATGTTCTGGGTGTGTTGACTAGCGCCATCCGCAAACCCAACAAAGATAGGAAATGAAGATGTCATCTGCGCATGAAAAAACAATACACAATACAAGAGGCTAAGGAAAAAACTCGAGCACACAAAAGAAAAAGACACGCCAAACTAAAATACAATAGTGTACAAAGCACGCATGCTAGATGTTCTATGCATAGTACTTCTTAAGGTAAAGCCCGTTTTGAGGCTCACCCAGGGAGATTTCGTCGTAGTCAATTAGCTTGTAGGTGCCTCTATGTAAAACATGTTTCACGATGTAAGGACCATGCCATAGAGGTTCTAACTTACTTGTCCCTAACTTATCATGAGCCTAGTCATAAACGAGGACTAGGTCTCCTTCCACAAAAGTAAGAGGGTGGATGGATTTGTCCTATTGATTCTTGATTCATTTTTGATACATCTAATTAACGAGAGGGGAATCACGACATGTTTCATCCAACCTGGTCAGGTCTAAGAAGCGTTCTTCTTCAACAAAAGTATGAGGCAGGAGTTCCACTTTGAGTTTCAACGAGGGAATTTCACATTTGATTGGTAAAAAAACTTCTATTCCATATACTAACTGGAAAGGAGTGAATCCAGTAGAAATTTTCACTGAAGTATGGTAAGCCTAGAGAGCGGAGAAAAGTTGTAGATGCCAAGATGTCTTGTTTTCCTCAACCATACATTGAATCATGGTTTTGAATACCTTGTCAATGGCTTCAACTTGTCCATTTGCTTGAGGATAGTATGGGGATGAGTTCTTATGGAGAAAACCCAACTTGGCATGCAACTCACTCATCATCTGGTTTTGAAAGTGTGAACCATGATCAGTGACGATGGATTGTGGAACACCAAAGTGAGTGATGATGTGGTTGAAGAAGAAAAGAGTTGTAGTATGACCATCATTAAGAAAGGTAGGCATAGCTTCAACGCATTTTTTGAAGTAATCGACGGCGACAATGATGTAATCATGCCCCCTGATTGAGGTAGGCTTAAATGGCATGAAATCAATGCCCCATTTGGCAAAGGGGATAATGGAAATAATGGGATGCAACGAAGCGGGGTGGGTGTGTGCATTTTTGTGAAAAACTTGGTAGGGTGGGCATTTTTTGACTGCCTCAATACAATCTTTGAAAATAGAGGGCCAAAAGTAGCTAGTATGTAAGATTTTTTGAGTTGTAGCCATCCCAGAAAGATGACTGCCACAAGCTCCAAGGTGATAGTCATTAAGAACGCGTTCAGCCTCTTCATGATTCAAACATTGTCATAGGATAGTATCAATACCACGATAATACAAAGTATCACTGATGATAAGGTAGCAGCGAGAATGATGACGAATACGACGATGCTCTTCACGAGAGATATCGAGCTGAAAACGTTGGGTCTGGAGATAAAGAAGGATATATCCATACCAAGGATCAGACGTGATAATGAGGAAAAAAGTTTCACCAGGGAGAGAATATTTGGGCTCAGTATATTCATTAGCATGGGGAAGGTCACAAATAAGCTCTGCAAACACCAAGGATTTTTTAGCTTTGGACTTAGAAAACTCGAGATCAAATTCCTGAAGGATGACGATCCATTTGGAATATTTTCCCCCAAGAACTTGACATGTTCGAATGTGGTACATGGGGTTAGAGTCCGCAATAACTGTGGTGGTGCATAGCAAAATGTAGTGACAAAATCTCTGGACAACGATAACGGCTGCCAGAGCCATCTTTTCAACATGTGAATATTGGAGCTCTGGACCAGATAGACTTTTTCTTAAATAATATATCACGTGTTCCTCACCATTAGGGTCCTCTTGAATTAACACCATAGAAATAGTGGAAGTAGAGGCTGCTAAGTAAATGATATAGTCCTTTGTTTAATTTAGAGGATGCAACATATGTGCGTTGGTCAATGCATGCTTAAGAGAAGCAAAAGATCATTGAGAAGTGTCATCCCATATGAAAGGGGTGTCTTTCTGAAATAATCACATAAATACTTTGGTAATCTTAGCATAGTTACAAATGAAACAACGAAGGAAGTTTGATTTCCCTTGAAAACTTTGGAGTTGTGTCAAATTATTAGGTGGAGGTAAAGCAAGGATAACCTTAATCTTTAAGGGATCTACCTGAATCTTGTCCTTGGAAACATCGAAGCCAAGGAGTCGACCTGATTCAACAACAAAGATACACTTATGTGGGTTCAAACGAATGTGGTAGAACCAACATCAAAGAAAAATATCCCGTAGATGACCAAAATGGTCTGATCGACTGGATGAATGGGCAGGTAAATCGTCGATGTAAGGTTCTGAAATATGTTTGATATCGTGGAAAGCATATGACATGGCTCGCTGGAATGTAGCACCAACGTCTTTTAGTCCAAACAGTATTTTACGATAGGCGGAAGTTCCCCACGGGAAGATGAAGGTTGTTTTATGTTGATCAAAAGATAAAATGTCAATCTAGTTGTACCCTAAGAAACCATCCATGAAAGAGAAAATTACACTACCTGCACAATTATCAATGATTTGGTCGATGAAGGGCATAGGGTAGTTGTCTTTTGGAAAATCCTTATTGAGGTCCCTATAATCAATGAACACATGAATGGTCTCTTGCTTCTTAGTGACCGGAACAACGTTTGAAACCCATTCTGTCAAAGGGACAGGATAGATGAAGCCATATTTCAATAATTTCTCAACTTCTGCCTTAATAGCCACGGTCTTCTTAGGATGGACTGGGCCGAGTTTTTGTCGAACAGGTTTTACACTTGGGTAAGTTTTGATCTCATGCACAATGATCGAAGGATCGATCCCTGGAATTTCTTCATATCTCCAAGCGAAGACATCGCATAATTCTTTAAACAAAGCGGTATAGAAAACCACTTCCTCGGGTGAACAATTAGCACCAAGATTGATTTTTTCCACGACACCTTCCTTGATCAAAATGTCAATAACGAACATAGAGGTAATGTTTCCTAAATTCCCTTCAGAAATAGTATCTTGTGTAAGTATGGGTGATTGTGGAAAGTCAACAACATCAGGGGGGAAGATAGAGTGTATATCTTCCTGTATTTCTTCAAGAGGTGGAAAAAAAGAGGATCGATGATGGTAATCATCCCAAGGTACGTCGTCAATGCTAAGTATTTCCATGATAGATTCGTTGGATGGAAATATTTGAGAAATGTAGTTAAAGGTAGATGTCAAGGAATTTAACCAAGATGGCATCGAGTAGGTGTCGGTTTCCAAGAGATGTTGGTCATCCGAAGAGGGAGAGGCTGATTGAATAGTAACGCATGAAGCCTCAATTGGACTAAGTGGCATGATGTCACCTAGTGCATCCAACTCTAGAGGACTAGGTACAATCCAGGGATCAGATGATTCCAAACACTGATAAGTCGTAGTCAAAATCATATTGATTGTGGCAATATGATGCGTTATAGGAGGGAGTGGTGCAGGGAAGGTACCCATAAGGGTGGAATATTTTAACAAGCCTACACCGACACTCTTGTATGTGATCTTCTGATCTACCAAGAAAGGAATATTGTTTGTATCGAGAGCACAAGCGTCAGGTGTACATAAATCTAACTGATCGACAGTGACTATTTTGTCCTGATGAGGAAAGTATACACATCGAAACACTGACGAAGCAACGACGGTCATAGCATAGAACCAACTTCTTCCAAGTAACAAGTTGTAATCGAGGGGAGCATCGAACACCTCGACGCAACAAAGATGGTTTGGCCGCCCAACTGGATGGACAGGGACTGCAAAAGTCCGTGAGGATGAAAACCTCGTCCATCGAATTCTCGCAACATCATTGGGGATTTGTTAAGTGCGGGTGATTTCAAGCTTTTCCAACAGGCTAAAGACATGACACAAGTAGAGGCTCCCTCATCCAAGATAGTTCTGTGAATTTTTTTATTGTGAACAACAACGTCAATTTGGAAAGAAAGTTGGTGAGAGAGTCGAGACATAAAATTGTCTAGGTTAAACATGATATTGTTGGACGACTCATGATCAAAAGCGCCAATAGTAGCTAAGAGAATTCTACGTTGACTGGGGCAGTGTTGTAGAACTTCTAACGCAGACATAACACATGGTGCTTGAGCCAAATCTTCAACATTGTTGTAGTTATGGGTGGCACGTGAACTAGGATTAAAGGTAGATTTACAGATATTTCTCTTAGGAGGGCGTAATATAGAGTTGAATGTAGGTTTCTCGATCTGAAGTGATCCAGATGAAGGACTAACAGATGTAGGGCTAACAGAGGATGGTGATGGATCCGGTAATGTATCGTTAGTGACCTTTCTCTTTTCAGGTTTAACTGGTGTGTTGTAGGTCATAGAGCGGGTGGTTAAATCAATCTCATTAAATAGATAAATATGGGCAATTGTCGAGGCTTCATCATGAGAAGGGTGGCTGGACCTGCCCCCTGGAGAGGGGGTTTGGGAAACCATAGATTGCTTTTAAGGAAAAGGATGAGTAAGCACGGTGGGTTGGGAATTCCCCTTAAAATTTTTGGCCACTTCATCGCGATGTGGACAGTCTCGAGTGTAGTGATCATCACCACAAATAAGACATGGGAATTTCAAATTCCATTGTGGTTTCGTTTCGGTAGCAGGTGGTGGATTTTGAGATTTGGGTTGTTCGTTGTTATTATTCTTCTTGGGTATGTTCTTTGTCTTCTTCTTACCTCCAAACTGTTGTGAAGGGGCAGATTGAACTGCATTCACCTCAGAGATTTGAGTTTGGGGGAAGGTAGATGAGAGTGTGAACGAATAGGGAGTGGGTGCCGAAGTAGATAGGTTAGCTATTCCAGTCGACTAGGAAGGAGATTGGGTTTTGACAGAGCCGATAACTCCATCCGCATGTGACATGGATGACGGTTTGGATGGATTTGTGTTTGCACGGGTAACATTTGGGATTAATTCATACAAAGTACCAAATTATGAATAAACCAAATCTAAGGGATAATGAAAGATAAGATCATTGGTTAACCGAGACAAGTCTGGGAGATCTAGATTTGCGAGAAATGATAGTTGTCGGTTAGCTTGAGGATGATACTAGTATGGCATAGGGACACCAGTAGGACCGTAAACTAGCTTAGGTGGATAATTGTATCCAGTAGATCCTCTTACATATGGTTGTTGATGATCATAATGAATAGGATTCAATGATGGTTGACAAACATGTGCATACGAAGGATACCCTGATGGGTTCTGAGGATTATATTTCAGTTGAGGTGTTTTCCCATAAGGGCGATAAACATTTTGTTCGTAAGGAGGATATGGTTGTTGTTGTCCTTGAGGATGTTTTCCCCCAGGGAATAGTGGATTTCCCAAAAAAGGAATGTGCCAAGGATTTGGTGTCACATTCTATCCATACAAAGGGTTAGGGATTCTAGTTTGAGATTTCCCCCCAAGCTGAGATTGTGTCCCCATTTGGGTTTGATTCCAAAATGGAGGTTTCCCCCCAGCGTGAGGTTGAGTTCCTAGAGGGATCTGGAAACCATAAGTGTATGAATGACTGAAGGTTCCAACCGGATTAGAACCACCAAGACCAGTTCCCCCAAACAAAGGTATAGGGATAGAACCTCCGGGTGTAACCTGGGTAGTTTTGGTAATGTAAGGATTCAAAGCTTTGTACCCAAGTGGAATTTATGGATTTGTCTAAGCGATGTTCCAATTAGATCTGGGATGGTGTCACAGTCTTGGTGGATATTGTAGCAACATGCAGGACCATAGCAAAATGGGCCATATGGAGAGAAATGGTCAAGTGAGGACCAACTAACGGTGTGACTGACATGATGGTGGCACTGTTGGATGTACCAGAGAAGTGATCTAAAGGTATCGTGTAAGTAGAAGACATTTCAGGCAGTTGGGATATGACAGGTGTATCAGGACCTGCCCCTGAGCCGAAAAGATCCCGCACTGTGTGAGGCCGGTTTCTAAATATGTCAGTAGTCCAAAAAGGATTCTCTTCTTCAGGGGCTGTGAGGGGTGTTGTCGGTATTCCAGAAGTATCAACAACAAGTTCTCCGGATGAATTTAGTCAGAGAATACATCTCTCGTAACCGTGAGGAAGTCGAAAATACTCTAGAGAATCAGAAATTTGGAAATGTTATAAAGAGTCAGTTCTTTCCACTTGTGAAGTGGCGGGGTCCTAAACCTCACTCCGTTGAGGAGATCCCTGCGGTGGATCAATAGGAAAAGGTTGGTAACTCTCGAGATATTCTGAGGCTAACCCTTTCATTCTACATGAACGACATGGAGGAATATTTCCCAAACCAAAAACTTTATGGAAAACATCTATGGCCAACTAACAAAAAAGAAACAACATACACTAATCAAATCTAGGAATCAAAAACCAAGCAAACAAAACCTTCTCTCGATGACTGTACTAGTTGGTGATGAAATCCAACGTCATGTGATCAAGTCAATAAGGGGATAGGATATGAGCGGGTCTAACAATTACGATGGCAACCTGGTTAACAGACTTATGCCTTGGTGCAAGCTTCCACACAATAATTGTGGATTTACCCTCCAAGGAGCCCGAGTGAGTTTGACCAACATCAATGAGACTTCCCTTCACTGTCACCTTGTTTAAGAACCTAAATATTATGGCTACTAAGGACACTAACTCGCAGTCAGCCCCTGGGCAGGTACAGTTGAAAGTCCAGTCCAAACGTATGGGAAGGATAACAAGTCTGAAATCCTTCAAGAGAACTAAGGACAAGTGGACTGGTAGAACTCCAGAGGACCCCGAACGGATTTGGAATTCACGAAGCACCGAGACCAAATGAAAATAGTTGAACCTCAATAAGAACCCCCAATATATGATCTGACTACTATGAATGATTGAACCATGAAGGGATAATCTATGTAACTCTCCCGAACGTGACCTTATGCATAACCCCTGTGTGAGAGGGGGATCCCAGAAAGCCTATACGACAATTGGATTTTCTCTCCCTATCGAAATATGCTAGTGTTTGTTTTGAATACTTTGGAGATTTTTCCTCACAACCTAATCCAAAGTGCCAATCCTAGTCTAATATTGGTGGAATATTCTAAAAACAAAAAGTTCTAGATCAATTTTAATTAGTGTTAATTTTGCATCTGTTCTTTACTCAGGTCTGTATGAAAGTGAAACTTGATGGTATAATGATTCAATTCCTAAAAATGCACAAGAAATGATAAACAATCTTTTCTTTCAATGAATGTCTATTTAAGGGAAGGAGAAAAATGTTATTTTCACTGTCAAACACTAATATGCAGTATCTTCATGCAATTGTTTCTCAATCAAATCCAATAAAATGCTAAAATTTTCATAGAATTGTTCTAAGATCCAAAAACCAATAAGAAAAAAATATCCTTTGTTTATGTGTGAATGATAATCAATCTGATGTAAATCTCCCTATGTCAATTAGACTTTAAGATCAATGAGATTGAGAAAATCATAAGTAAACTTCACACTAACAAAAGCACACTCTCATTGTGATCAAACAAGAAAAACAAAGAAAACCAAAAATCTCAAAGAAAAAGAGAGATGATGAAAAAATGACCTCAAAGATCAAATGGATTGGTTCATAGATCTCTGATTTTCCTTACCATAGCTTTCATTCAGTCATATAAATGAAAAGAAAATGATAATTTGATTCCAAGTCCTCAAAGGAGAAGAGTGACTTCAAAGTAAGGAAAAATTGTCAAAAAATCCAAACAAAAAGGTAATCAATTCTCAGGAAACAAGGTGTTGGAGACCCAAACAAGGATACACTGAGGTGATGAGGCCTCTGAGTTGATGAAAACAACAAGAAATAGAATCAGGGTATAAACCCCTACAAGATTTCTGACAGAAAAAGGGAAGCGCTCTGGTGTCAAGAGCACCAAAGTGTTGCAACGCTCTGTGGAAGCTTAGAAGGGAGCGTTGACGCTCTAGTAGAAGAGGCAGGGGAGTGCTGGCTTCTAAAAATTTAGAAAAATGCCCAGAAATCCAAAAAATCAAGCAAACTCAGAAATTCAAAGTGTATAGGATGAGGTAAAGAGCCAATCAACACATCTCTAAGAATTAGAGACACAGTATGAATAAGGTAAAAAATGAGCAAAGGCTAAAACAAGATCTAGGAAGGAAACGAAAACTGAAAGATTTGGTTCCCAGTGGAGTCGCAAATTTCTGTTACAGAGAAATCCCCCTATGGACAAGTGTATTCCCTCTTGGGATCTAGACTCCTAAGACTAATATAGAAAGGGTGCTAACGTTGGTCACTGACATCCTTTTAAACCTAGCTAAACTAATGCATAAGAAGAAGAGGAAAGGTGTACCTTGTTTAATGATGTTTGTCCTCACACAGTCTGAGTTGAGCTTTGATATCTAAGCTCCTCGATAAGTCCTACAAACAAAAAAAGACAGAACAAGCCTCCTATTATCCTAAGATTAGCTTGAAACCAGATCTATCTAATAGAGACAAGTTCATGTAGAAGAAACACAAGCTTGAAAGAAACATGCCAAGCACATATGTATATTAATGAGAACAACAGGGAATAATTACAGACCTTTGATGAAGTTGCAACAACCTCTCCAAACTCTCCTTGTCCAACCCTTTGCTCAGATAATCCACACAAAATGATGATGCTTCAATGATATCTCCCTTATGAGATCATAATCTTGATGCCTTCAATGTCTCTCCCTTTCACCATGAAGAGGCCTCCTTATATAGGCTTGGAGAGGCCTAACCACTTAAGAGATTCTTGGGATAGGTTGAGGATCCTTCTCCTTCATTTGTGGATCTTCCCTAATATCGAGCCTTGACCTTAGATCCGAATCCAACCAACTCCAGAGATGAGGGGGATAATTCCTTAATTTTCCTCAACAGTCCAAAATTCGCTCAAAAAAGGCCATCGCTCCCTCAAAAGGGGCACAAAGCGTTGAAACGCTCCCCCAAAAGAGGGTACAGAGCATTGACACTCCCTGACAGTGTATAGGGGAGCGCTTCTTTTCAAAATTGATTTTTTAGTGGTTTTTTCCATGGCAAAAGACTTGTACTCTTTGTCAAATGATTTCTCCTCTTCAAAACCAATCTTTTGAGGTGTCTTTTAAGTGTTTCTTGATAATTTCATCCGAGACACGACATAGACAATATGACAGTATGATATTTGTGACACTTGCGGCCAAAATGTGACACTTGCGACATTTGGTAATGACGACACTAGGCCATCATCATAATGAGTAATTTTGATGTGTAACATAGGGATTTTGTTGGGAGCTTGTTAAATCTAAACCTGGGTCAATCTAGGAAATTAAGGTAGGATCAGAGGAGATGAATGATCAAGTAGAAGAGTAGTAAAAACCAACAAATGGTTCCGTTGTCGGTTGGTTGGAACAAGAGGGGATTGAGTGAATGCGTTTTGCAAAAGACACGTCAAAAGAATGCCAGATCAGATGACAAGATGATAAGAGAATGAGAATATAAAAGGGGATGTTGAGACCATGGAATCCAATGAAGTCGGAGATAGAAAGGTGGTTGAAAACAAATGAGCTGGATTTTGCACATAAATATAACAGAAACCCGAAGTTGACACCGCACAAATATATGGACAAGTACGTATTCAACTACTTGCATGAAGTATTTTTCTGTGATTTCCCGCATGTGTTGCAAGAGTGGATAAAAAGGTTGAAAGACAACCATCCTACAAATCGGATCATACAGCTAGAGTGGAATCCTGAAGAGATTGTGCAGTTACAACAAGTTGATAATAAATTTACGCGTGCAATAGATTTTTAGTTAGACAACATTGTTATAGGATTTATCATAGAATTTGTAGTAGATACAACGAAGTCTTACAGTGCAACAGAGAAAGAGTTCTTGAAGGGAACTCGAGGTAGTTATATAATATCATTATATACTTCTATTAAGGTATTACTATATAAGAAAGGTGTAATGACAATGGCGTCAAACAACTAAACTTCTCTGCGTGCATGGGGGAAGGGGGGAAGCACTGACAGGAGAAGGAGAAATGGATAAAAGAAAGAAGGAGGAGGCCTTGGAACCAATTATGATGGATGAAGACCAGATCAAGAAGATCATGGAAACAACTGGAAGAATGCACATTGGAGTACCCTACCAATATAAGATGAACACCAAGAAGAGATCCGTAGAAGTGAGGGAGGGCTTGGCAAGTGATGAAGAAGAGGTAGAGGATCTTTGGGCCATGGATCATATTGAGGAAATATTGTGCATGACATATGAGAGAAAGACGAGAGGTCTAAGAGAAAGAATAGAAGGAAACACTCCTATCCATATCAGTGTCAGTGTGGAACCCATAAACCCATGTGCGAATAATACACCAAGAAGAACACCACCATTTAGACAACCGAATTTCGGGAGAAGGAAGAAAGAAGGAAGTACATATAAACAAGGAACAACAACTTGAGAAGCCATTTCAGGAAGCATTAGTGAAGTATCTACACCGCGCAGAGGTAGTATCTCGACATTCAGGATGGTAGGACAAGACCCCACCATCAGGTTACCATAATTCAAAGGAGAGGCGTCGGAGGACCCCGAGAAGCACTTTTTTATTTGTGAAAATATCTGGGAAGAAAAACAGATCACATATGAGGACACTAAACTTGCACAGTTAGCTATCATGCTAAGAGATCACACACTGTATTGGTACATGAGTTTTGTAGCAAATAGTCTGCTAGGGACAACTAGAACGATTAGAGATATCAAAAAGATATTGATAAATGAATTCCAAAAGCCTAGTTCAGAGGATCAATATATGAATGAGATGATAGAGATTAGACAAAAACCAAGAGAATCTGTATGGGAAAATGACTAGAGATTCAAATGATTGAAGGGAAAGCTAAAGTATGTCATGAAACATATGTAACATAGGCATATTTTAGTCAATTCAATGCTACCACACTTGAAATACCCTTTGCGAAAACATAAGTTTCAAACCCAGGAAAAGGCTCTACTGGAATCCCTACAACTAGAAGAGAACCAATATAAGAAGACAGATCCAACCATAGAGGAGATGAAGGAGGATATGAATAATTTAACATTACAACTAAACCAGAACAAAGGTAAGGGCAAAAGAGAATACGTTTGGTGTACCACATGTAGGACATAAGGACACCATAAGAATGAATGTCCAACATTCATGCAGTACATGGAAACAAGAATTCCAAACTCGCTGCCAACATGAGGACTATAGTGTGAGATATATAAGAAATAGGGGAATGATCCATATCATTTCCCAATGATGCAAAAATGCCAAAAAGTACCTAAGAGTTCATATTTCAACTTTTGCAAGTCAATAGGTCACAATGACAAGGATTGCAGGACCATGGACTTGATGAGGGAAAGAACATCAGATGTTTACATGGTGCAAGCGGAAATGATGACCAGGCAATCTACACAACATTTTAACCAAGTATCAGCCACGTATAACACTACGCAACAATCATATAACACTGCACAACAACAATATAACACTGCACAACCGCAGTACAATACAACACAACCGGACTATAATCTTGCACAGTATAACCAGGCGATCTAGTACAATGCAACACGAGGAGATCGAGCTGGCTACAGAGGTGGAGGAAGAGGAAGAGGTAGAGGACCAGTGATATGCCACAACTATAAACAACTTGGACACTATGCCATAGAATTTCCACTTCCACCTGTGACATGTATTTATTATCGCGCATCAGATTACGACACAAAAGAATGTCCTACAATATTGCGGAAGATCCAGGAAAAGAGAAATTAAAACAATCAAAATGTTCAGTGGATTTCGACGAAAGCAAGGTAATATGAAAGAAATATCAACATAGTTACATGGGGATGAGATACGACAGGAAACGATGCAGTAAGACAAGATCCAGCACAACATCAATGGTTGAAGAAGAGTGTCGAACCAAAGAAGTAGATTGATGTGCAAAATGAAAAGGAGATATTCAAGCAGGCCAAACAAGAATTCTTGAAGCTAGACATGGCATCGACATCAACTGCACAACATACTAAGGAAGTACCAACATACGAGATGCCCCCATCACTGGATCACACCAAAGAAGCACAACCCCTCGGACAAGTAAGTACGATTAAGGGTTTTTTTTAATCCTGTGTTAAACTACTAAATGAGTCATCATTTGTTAAAGTACTACAAAATATTCTATAAAGATGTATCACAAAGGTATAAGGAAAGATAGAACAAAAAAGAGTTAAGCATCTGCATACAAGGAGAAGAACAAGGGGAGAATTCTGATTGAACGCCAACATTGGAGATTTCAACATGGGAGATATTATACTAAATTTAGGATCTGAAGTAAATGTGTTACCCAAGGAGACATGACAATATATGGGAGAACTCACATTAGGGTATTCACCTGTTCAGTTGAAACTAGCAAATCAACACAAATTTATACCAATTGGAAGGCTAAAGGGGGTGACAGTAGATCTGGATGGAGTGCACTCTAAAGCCAATTTCGAAGTGATAGAGATAGTGGATGGCACGACACCCTGTCCAACATTGATTGGATTGGATTGGGAGTTTGAAAATCAGGCCATAATCAACTTAAATATGAGGAATATGATGTTTGATTTAGGAGAATACAAATTCATTGCGCCATTGGATCCATCAGAAGGGGAAAGGTTTTTAGAACCCACTTGTTTAGACCTGGAGGAAATTAACCAGTTGTACAAAACAACTGTGCGAGAAGAAGACTATGCGAACCCAACTGCAAATGGGGTACTCAGTTGGAGAAGTACTAAGTCATGCACGTTAGACTCAGATACAGGCTTAGAGAAATAACATCAGAGGTTACATGAAGTCTCCACAAGAAGATGCTCAAGAATAGACCGCACAGTAAGATGGGTAGGTACGGAGATAAGTGAACCTCCTAGCTTCCATGGGGTAAATGACTTAGAAGCATTCTTAACACGATACGAAGATGAAGTGTTAGAAATTCAAAGGCTCTTATCCATGGATATAACACTCAAAACAACACCTGCAATATGGTGGGGTGCGCACAAAGAGACAATCAAAGACTGGTCCCAATGTAAATGATTACTGCCCATCAGATTTGGTGCAGAACAAGGAACCAACCAACTGTAGAAATATGAAGGACAAGGGGAACCAATAGAACACTTGGAGAAGTGTAAAACTCTTTGGAGGATGACACCACCAGAGGAATGGCCTCATCATTTTGTTCACACAATAGAAGGGATTCCAACAAACTAGTGTATAGACCAGGAGTTGCACAAAGGAACTACAAACAGGAAAATATTACACCAAAAGTTTACAATCAACTTCTCATTTTAACATGAGAACCCCAACATAGACTCGGTACTTAAACGAATCAGAGGGGTGATATTCATTAAATAAATGGAAGTTGAACTCATGACATAAGAGCAACAATAGAACAAACATATTGTGAAAGAATTATTGTCATGCTACCATGTGTAGGAAGAAGCACCAGATGAAGACGACCCACGAAACATTTAGATATCAAAAGTTGAAGGAGAAAGAGAGGTGGAAGGTCCACCTCCAGAATCAAAAGTATTTTTTGTGTTGATCAAGGTGAATAAATTCAACATTGGGACAGTTGAGAATCCCAAAATGGACAACATTGGAGACTACTGGGATGAGAAAACCATTGGAAAGCATAACAGAGTTATTGCACGAGTATAATGACTTGTTCCCAAAAAAATTCACATAAATGAAAGGCATAGAAGGATAGCTAGGGGAAATGAATATGCCTCTCAGATATGAGGCAAGACCGATTAGACAGAGGCCCTATAGATTAAACCCAATATATAAGAAAAAAGTGAAAGAAAAAATTGATAGGATGTTGGAGGCTGGAATCATAGAACCAGTAGAGGAATCAGAATGGGTAAGCCCTATGGTAGTTCAGGAGAAGAAGCAAGGATGGATAAGGATATGTGTCGACCTATTGAAATTAAATGATGCTTGCCTACATGACCCTTTCCCTACTCTTTTCGCAGATGAGGTGTTGGAGAACGTAGGAGGACACGAGGCTTACTTATTCACTGACGGATTCTCTAGCTACCATCATATCAAGATAGCCCCGGAAGATAGATACACGACCACTTTTTCCACAAAATGGGGGTACTACCAGTACACAGTCATGTCATTTGGACTAAAGAATGAACCAACAATATTTTCCATAGTACTCATAGTTGCATTCAAAGAATTCATCCACCAGTTTCTAAAGGTATATATGGATGATTGGATAGTCTACAGTCTATTGAAAGACCATGTAGAGGTGTTAAGGCTAATGTTAGAAAGATGCAGACAGTGTCAGATATCGTTAAACATCAAGAAGTGCATTTTCGGAACACCCTTTGGGATATTGTTGGGCCATATAGTATGAAAACACGACTTTCTAGTAGATCCTGCTAAGATTGCAGTAATTGTTAATCTACCATCACCAAAATCAGTATGTAAATTAAGAGAAACATTGGGACACACAGGATACTACTGGAAATTCATAAAATGGTATGCACAGATAACTGCACCAATGGATACATTTTTGAGAAAAGACAACAAGTTTAAGTGGAATGAGGATTGTCAATGAGGATTGGACACTCTAAAAGAGAAGATGGTAATCGCACCAATACTAGTATTTTGAGATTGGGAAAATACACTCCATGTGAATGTAGATGCATCAACCATAACACTTGTAGCTATTTTGGTGCATCAAGGAGCAGGGAATTGGACCATCCTATAACATTTGCTAGCAGAAAACTGTCAGAGTTGGAGCAGAATTACAATAACACAGAGAGAGAAGGATTAGCTATGGTCTATGTGCTTCAGAAGTTCAGACACTACTTATTGGGAAAACATTTCAAGATGTTTACAAACCATTCAGCTCTCAAATACCTTGTCAACAAGCCATTGTTGGGGGGGAGAATTTGTCGATGGTTATTGTTGTTCCAGGAATTTGACTTTGAAGTGATAGTCAAACCAAGGAAGTTGAATGCAAGACCTCATCACTTGTCCAAGATCACTAATGGAGAGGAACCTATGAATCTAGAGGATAACTTTCTTGATGCACAATTATTTTCAGTCCAAGTAGTTGATGAATATTTTGCAGACATCATTCAATACTTGAGTACAGGGACTGCACCACAAGAGTTTAGCACTGCGCAGAAGAAAAAATTGGTAGTCAGAGTTGCAGACTATAAATTGATTGCAGGACACTTATACCAGATGGGTGTAGACAACATATTGAGAAGATGTGTACTAGAACATGAAAGACCTAGTATCTTCGCAGAAGCCCATGAGGGAATATCAGGAGGACATTATGCAGGAAAATATACTGCGCATAAGGTATTGCGCGTAGGACTATGGTGGCCAAATGTTCATAGAGACTCAAAGGACTACTGCCAGAGATGTGATGTATATCAAAGGGTTGGTAAACCAAATAGACAAGATGAGATGCCCTTGAGACCACAAGTAAGCTTGCAGGTATTCGATAAATGGGCGATAGAATTCATGGGACCAATTAATCCACCAACAAAAAGGTCAGGAGAAAGTTATATTATTATTGCGACATAGTACTTAACAAGATGGGAAGAAGCAACACCATTAAATTATTGCAACACAGAGACAACAACACACTTCTTGTTTGAGAAAGTTATCACTAGATTTGGATGCCCAAGTATTTTGATGAGTGACCAATGCACTCACTTCATTAACAAAACTATTAAGGCTATGACTGAGGAGTTCGAAGTTTATCATCAAAAGATTACACCTTATCATCCTCAAGCAAATGGAACAATGCAAGCCTTTAATAAGATCCTAGAGAATGCACTAACAAAGATCTACAATGTCAATCAGGATGATTGGGACTTGAAGATACTAGGAATATTGTGGGAATACAAGACCACATGTAAAAAAATGACAAGGCATACACCATTCAGATTGGTGTATGGACAAGAAGCATTGGTGCCATTAAAATTTTTGGTACCTAGTCTGTGCGTAGCAACAATTACAAACATGACAGAGCGAGGTGCAGTACAAGAAAGGCTAATACAACTGATGATTATGGAAGAGGATATGATTCTAGTGGGGTTTCACCAAGAAGTATAGAAATCAAGGGACAAAGATTGGCATGATAGACATATCAAGAGGAAAAATTTCAAGAAGGGAGACCTAGTCTTGGTGTACGACAATAAATCTTTGCAACACCCAGGACAACTCATAATGCATTGGTTGGGACCATATGAAGTAAATATTGTCATAGATGGGGGAGATGAACAATTGAATGATTTGGAAGGAATAGAACTCAAAGGAATGATCAATGGGAGTTGACTGAAGCTGTATAGGGATATTCAACCTCCTAGCACTTAAAAAATAAATAAAAATGCACCAGACAAGAAAGAACTGCGTGAAAAAACAGAGGGGTTACCGCACCGGAAAACAGAAGACAACACCCAACTAAAGGAGAGGTAGCACAATGAAATGAAAAATGTCCATGCGCACCGGCCAAAAATCATAATGCGCACTTGGAACAACTAGTGCGTCGGAAAAAGGACCAACGGTCAAAAAAAGGAGGAGATTGTGAAAATGGTGGTTATGACAAATAGGTGCCAACTTTCAGTGTCTATCAAAATTGAATGACAAGAACAACTGACGTGACATCGCATTAATCATGCCAACTGGCGACATCAAGGGAATTCAATGGAAAGTACGTGGGAAGTGCCAATTCATTTAAACCACAGCTCAAGTAACTTCTCCAAGAAGTTTTACATGATTGATATATAAGGAAAGAACGTGGGTATTAGAAGGGTTATTGTGAAATTGATAAAGCACAGAGCGACAGAGTATACAGAGTAGAGAGAAAGTTTGCAGGAGTTACATAATGAACTAGCCCGACGAATACCATTTTAACCACCATGGCACCACCCAAGATAGGTGCGCCAAGCCAAGCCTGCAAATGACCTCAAAGCAAACTTAGAGCACCTCAAAAACCACATGGAATCAAATAGGAACCAACACAGACTACCGAATTTGTCAACTTGGATGAAATCCCTTCGCCCAATATGGAACCAAGTAGCCCCACACCTGTGGTGGAGGAAACTCAACAAACAACAACAGTGGGTATGGACATTGATAGGATGAAAGTAGGATAGAGCCAGCAGGACAAGGACACAGACAATACTTCGTGCCTTGAAAAACCTGAAGAGGCCCCGAGGGTTAATGGGACGATCCCAAACCAAGCAGAAGCGACCGCGCCAGAAATGTCACACACAACAATTCCATAACAACAACATGAGGGTATAGTAGAAGATGTCAGCATCCATCCATAGGCATGTACAAAAGAGAGAAAAATGGATCCTGGAACCTCGTGTCAGCCACCACAGTGGAAGGGAAAGCAGCCCGTAGCAAGATCACCATGCATGCAGGCTACAACAACCATAGTCTTACCGCATATTCTGAAAGGGGTGTGTATCACGACTAACATGTTAGGATGCATCGAAAAACTCTAGTACTCGGACAATGATGTGACCGACATGGACAAGTTTACTAAGTTTGAAAATAAATTTTACCTAGATAGCATGGGTATATGACCCTTCGACAATCCAATTTTCTAACTGAAACAGTGGGTAGTCAGACTGGCCAACATCGAGATTCTAAACTTGATAGATATCCCACATTTTGGAAGGGGCCGCAACATAAATAACTACGTCAAGCAGCTGATGGTAGTTACCCACGGAGGGTACCTATGGGTAGAAAATCCTATATTGATAGATGTAGAGCTCATTTCATTTATTACAGGGATTCCATCTCGGGGGAGAGTCCCATGCAGTTCCTTGATGACAAGAAAAAGGAGAAGGCATTGGCCAAGGAGATAAAGAATACGTATGGCATAGAAAGACGGTCATGCAAAATCTTAATCAAGCGCATCAGTGATGCAACAAAAAGGATGGCCAACAAACTCATGGCATGCAAGTTGCTTAGAAAGTGTCGCAAGGAGGAAGTCCCTACCAGGGTCATCGCAACTACAGCACAGTGCGCGGAGGGCACTATGCTTATATGGTCCCCGTACTTATTAAATCTATTCCTTGAGGACTGCAAAGTTGTGCAGGACCTGGGGAAAGAGTTCCACTATTCTTGGTTACTCATACGAATTGTCTTAGTCGGATGGAGGGAGCCTAAGTATACATACTTTTGTGAGCAAACCACTCGTTGTCGTGCAACGCGGTACATATCGATGGGGAGCATTTCAAACCCAAAAACCATAAGTGAAAATGTAGGCATGTGCATAGGGTATTACAACGACCTACATGAAATCATTTCCAATACTTGGTGGATTACGCCAGAAGTGGTCACGCGATATCGGGACATCGCCAACTTCAGAGTGACCAGGAATATAGTATGGATCCAAGCACGAAAGGATCTCGACAAGGAATGGCTACAACTACGATACTGCGACAAGGAAGAGGATGTAGAAATGGCCATCAAGGATTGGAAAGATGACTGGAGATTTCCAGTACTGATTCAAGAGATGCCCATGGATGAGGCTGATGCAGGGAAATAAAAGACACCTGCCAAAGATAAAATGACACCCAAGAAGCCAAATCTAGGTTATAATCCAACACAACAAAAGAAGGGAGATGCGCTAAAGAAAGGTACCCAGGCAGGGAAAAAGGACACCACCCAGGCACTGCAGAAACATGAAAAAGAGGCTAAGACAACATATGGGACCACAGAAAGAGCTACCCAACAGGAACAAGGCCAAACCAAGAGGTTGATCATACATACTGGGGGTGCATGCAAGAAGGCCAAGGCACACAAAACACCACCAAAGTATACAATCACCGAGTACAATGCGTACCTCGTGACCGAAAGATTCCACAACTGAGTAGTTGAGGACTTTGAATATGCCCAACACCAAAGGGATTGGATCCAAGACAAGCTAGCCGACATGAGGCAAATCCTTGAGCATATTAGAGAAATGCAGAGGGCGGGGAGAGGAATATAGTCAGTCTCCACAACATTAGAAGCAGGAGCCAAGGCTGCACCGAGTGACAAGGATATGATCCAGATGATAGCACCGACGAGCTCAACTTTTCACGTTACACCCAACATGCTGCACATGTATGATATTGTAGGCCAGATACCCTTGAAATATCTCGCACAAATACAATTGGTAATGGGGTGGATACCAACCAAGGTGCTATATAAACTACAAGTCAGTGTTGTGAAAGAGGTACAATTGCTCACACACACACACACAATAGAGTTGTAGCACACAAAGGACAACATAGAAGAGTTGGAGTTGGTGCTCAAGAAAGTCAAGCTCTAGACCAAAGACAAGAAATATCACTCGGATAGGCTCATGCAGGGACTAGCTGTATCCTATGACAAAATCCCAAGAAGCACGCAAATAGTAGAGCCCACGACGACGTAGAAAATTGATCAGATTTTGCAAACAATCGATCAATACAGGTAGGAGATCGAGAACCTCCAGGAAAAACTCATCCCTACCACTCCCCCAGAGGTGAAGGAACAAAGGAAGCACAAAGTAGCAAGGCAGATGGATGAAATGGAAAGACAAGTCAATGAAGTTGTCGACTTGTTCGATAGGGCAACACAACTATGGACAAAGTCGGAGGAGGATCAACAGGTCTAGCAGTGGGACCGAGAAGAGGAAAATATTAGTGCAGTTATCTAGAACCTCAAGCAGAGGCAGAAGACGATGGAGATCATTGAGCATCTCAAAGGAGTACAATATATGTAGAAGCTACAAGTAGAGATCATAGCCGCATAGACACAGAAGAAGGATCGACAAGCTCAAATGGAACCTCTCCAAGAGCTAGCAACAAAAGTCATTGTGAAAGCAGAGGAGGAAAAGAAGAACATGGCACACACTCAAGAAGAGTGTGTAGAGATTATCATCGAGGAGATTACAATGCAATTATTGGACGCGCTCAAAGAAAAGACTGCGCATGCTAAAAAAAAATCAAGGGAACTCATAGAAAATTTCCATACTCACGCATGAGCAGTTGAAGAAGTGCATAAAGCTTAGGTGGCTCGGGACAAGCCACATGTCAGTGTTGGGGGCCTGTTGAACGTAGACCCAGTCAATGGAAACAACTATAAGTAGTACTTAGAGGATAGTCATGATAAGCAGAGTGTGGAAAAAAAGAGAGAAGAGGACGAGAGAACGAGGGGGATGGAAGAGAAATGTAATAATTGTATCATTACATAAGCTAGTGAGCTAGAGAAGCAGTGAGTAACTCGATCCTGAGGGTTAGATTGCAGGTTGAGGAGCCTGGTGCGATCTAGTCAGTGTCGCAGGGATCAAGGAGTCGATTGAGAGTGTAATATCCAAGATTGTAAACACACGTGGCGTGACATACTACTGAACCATAATAAAGAGCTTGAGAGCCAGATATTTGTGGACGTAGCCCAGGAGGGGGTGAACCACAGTAACACTTGTGTTATGTAATTGAATGTATGTGTCTCTATTATAGTTAAGTGTTAAATGTTAGATAAATGAATGAAGTAACCAGTTAGATCTGATATGTCACCTGCATGAATGGAATAGCTTCTATAATCAAATGTAGACTGAATAAATAAAGATTAAGGGATATGATCATAGATCTCCACTCATTCCCAAGTTGCAAACACCTAAGTATTCCAGCCACCCATAGAGCTATCTTGAGTGAGACTGCGTAGTGCACTCTGTGTGTTGTGTTTCCTTCTAGGTTACCAGAGGGGTTGATAGTTTTAGAGGGATTTTGTTGGGAGCTTATTAAATCTGAACTTGGTTCAATCTAGGATAGTAAGGTAGGATTAGAGTAGATGAATGATCAAGTAGAAGAGTAGTAAAAACCAACAGGTTCCCCAGTGAAGTATGGATTGGCCCACATAGGGTGAAAGTAGAGACTGGTGGAGGGTGGGGGCCCCATTGTTTATTTTCTGTACTAGGTAGATGAATGGAGGATGATATTGCAGATGGAAAATTGATATTGGATGATATGGCAGGTTGATGATAATGTGGAGGTGCATTTAATGTAACCAAAAAACATAACGTGGGAGTCGATAATGGGGTGGTTATCAGGATGATGAGCACCAAGTATGAGGTTCTTGTGCTGGGGTGTAACACTACCAGGATTCCAAGCCTAATGCGTAGAACAACATGAGTGTTAATATACCAAGGGTAAATATATGTGGGACAACTCATGGAGGTGAGAGAACTACCAGATGATGGTACTTGAATGCAATGGAGGTGATGATATTGCATAGCCAGGTGTGGGGAACCTGAGGATAACTATCAGGGGGTATGATTGGGAAATTCAATTGTAAGTAGAGGGCTGAATTTTATGCTAGTTTGGAATATATACCTCAAGGAGACAAGGGATCCCATGACTGACGATGTGATGGAGGCCACGAGTGAGGACCTGGACATTCAAACCAAATAACCGACTTGAAACATATCTTGAAAATAAAACATATATATAACAATTGAATGATAATGAAATGTGGACAGGGGATGCGTACCTATGCTCAGGGTGCCAAAAAAGTGGTCCCTAGGGCTCCTAACTGAAATAAGAATCCGAGAGTACCATTGTGGAGGTGAGGAAATATGGATCTCATAGGTGAGAATGCTGTGAGAAATGGAGTTTGAATGCTCTTGAATGGATGTGACTAAGTTGGGAAAAAGGGCGTATATAAGGGCATGGGGCCCACATAACCACCTCTTTTGTACTAGCTTTATGGAGGTATGAGAGTTGTCTGTGTGGACATTTATAATCCATGGTAGATAAGGCAAGGTCATATTCGAGTGCTGAGAGACCCAAGTAAGCCATCAAAACCTCCTATATAGTGTAGGCATGGTTTTGGGAGGGTAGGGGGCCGTATGGAGGGTCGTACGACCAATTATTTGGGTATGGAGGTGGGTTCGTGCAAGCGATCCTACGATCCCCATGCACATCTGCATGGGTTTAATGGATAAATCCACACACAGTGCACGAGTGTATCAATGATAACATGCATATGTGCATGGTTCTCGGAGTTTCAGCCGCACGGAGGAGGGTTGGGAATGTGCGGGTCTGTTTGAGTAACAACCGCACAAATGTGCATGAATGTAAAAATAACATCCACGCATATGCGTGACTATCGAAAAGACAGTCACACCCATAGTTATGTAAGAACTACGTGACTTTTTGGTGAGCAACATGCACTCATGTGTGACTATAAGTGGAACAGTTGCGCCAAAGTGCGTGACTGTATGAGAAACAGTCGCACATATGTGCGCGACTGTTATAGGAACAATCATGCAGGGGAAACAATGATTTTATATGGCTTTGATTGAATTTTTCTCATGATGATGAGATAACATAGCATATGTTGCCGTGGATACATGTGACCAGTCAAAGAGGGAGGATGTTGGTGCAGTGGAGGGAGAGAGGCTGAGAGTCTCTTAGGAGAGAGGTGGAAGCTGATGCACGGATCCGACGACATTTGTCCCAGGATGGTTTAATGTGATTTTTTTATCGTGCATTGATCCATACCTAGGAGCCACTGCTAGACTTCATAGTGTGGATGTGGCAGCCATATCGACAATGCTTTTCAGTGCATGGGAGAGATCTGCGGATTACCATAGATATTGACATCTATTTATTTACTAGTCTCATGTTTCAAGGGGAGACTTTGGAAGAGCAACCGCACATGTCGCCTGGGGTGAAGGTAGGGGCACTAGATGGATGATACTACTCAGAGGGAGTAGTTATGGGTGGTTTCTCTATCGACATCAACTCGATTGACTTGCTTGAGGTACATGTGTTTTGTGCGATGATGGCCTAGATATACAGGTCACTAGGGATGAAACACATTTATGGTGCGCATATGGTGATTGCAAAGAAAGCCATGAATGGACGTATGTTTTCTTGGGCCCAGTTGATCCATGCCTGTATGGTGGCATAACTGGATCAGTGTGTAGCGACCAAAGGTGGTGAGCTTTCCTTTGGCTCAGTTTTTTAGCCTTCATGTTCGAGAGGGTTGTATTGCCACACCCTCGGGATATTTTGGATCCACTGGAGATGTAGGATCCAAGACTGATGAGGTGGGAAGAATTGTTGCCCCAACAGGGGGAGAGCTCATGGGTCACTAATTTACCCCTACATTTGAGCGGGTCTGGTGGTGGACCCCTAATGTATTTTATGATTTCCCATATCATGGGATGGATTTTTGACGTCATCCAAGCATGTGCCTACCACCTAGGGAGGAATGCGAAAAATGAGGTGCACATATGATACTTTTGTATTTATGTTTTTTCGTTGAGTTTATATATGTGTATATTGTTGGTACTGACACATCTTTTTTGGTTTGGTCATGCAAATGTGGGACCCGGTGGCCATGAGGTAGATGTTGTATGGGGGTTGGTTGACAAGCAAGTAGATGAGGGGCGGCCCAGGAGGCACCGTTGGTTTGATGATTCGAGGAAAGGCTCGACACATGCATCGGGGGTAGGGAAAACACATGCAGTGGGGGAAGGGCCAACACATGCAGTGGGGGAAGGACCAATAGGGGGTCAGGCCAGAGCTAAGGATGGGGCACAAGACCAGGATATGGAGAAGCTGAGGAAGAGCCTCGATATTTTCCTAGACATAGTTCCCGATGACTTGTGGCTTCAGATCCTTGATGAGGTTATCCTGGGATTATGCATTGATGGGGACCTACACTAGAATATAGTGATTCGATGGGTAGCGATGGTGAGTGCAACTATGACAGGGTGGATTAATGTTGTGGATATTCCACCTGGGGGAGCTCCACCAATTGGTGATGATGTACCATAACTAGGTTCACCCTAGGTGGTAGGAGGACCTCATAACAGGTTGGGCCTGATTTTGTGTTATGTAGGAGTCGTTTTGAATTCCCTCTTTTGTAAATGTATGTATTTTTGTATCAAACACATGAGATACACACACACACACACACACACACATATATATATATATACATAGAGAGAGAGAGAGACCTTTCAGAACATGTGTGTATGTATTTGATATGTATTTTTGTTTTATTTATTGATGGATGAATGCAATATGTATGTTAATGTGATAAATGCCAATCTGGTACTCGATTAGCTATGTTATCTGCCATTTGGTTGTGGTTTCTATAAATATGATAAAATGTGATTGACTCAAAATTCCATAGAAAAAGTTTGACTTGCAGGTACTTACGATATAGGCATGGATCAAAGATATGATACACATTGTTGAGCTGCTAGAAAATGAGATGAGAATCTAAGAGAACGCTAAGGTGATGAATATGAAGGTGATTGGCCTCTCAGAGGAGATCAATGATGAAAACATATTCAACTTGGTTGTTGGTGGCAGGGCCGAGGCATATGTCGCTGGAGTGGAGCAACACATCGTCGGGGGTGTAAATGGCCCAAGCCACCGAGGCAAGATTGTTGGTCCAACGACTAGCTCCGTCTGCATTCCTGATGTGACAAGTGAACATAGAATTCATCTGCTGACACAAGGACATTGAATTAGGCTCACATAATGAGAGAGCTATATCAAAAAAGACTAAAAACAACTAGGAAATCAAGGAAAACCTAAGATAGAATGGTTATGCTCAAGGGTAGAATTTTTTCAAGTATAACCCATTGAATGGGTCCTTCAGGGTAGCACCTTCAGGGTTTCCTAATATGTAGATGCCCTTGGTAAGGAAATGGCGGATGACAGAGGGTCCTCGCTAGAGGGATTCGAACTTGTCGTGGTTGAGAGTATCGTGGGTGATATCGTAGGCCAACACAAGTTCGCCTTCGCTAAACGATTGAAGGTTAACTTGGTGGTCAAATTTGTCTTTGGTATGATTTTTTGTTGCTTCATTTTTCTGTAAGGATGCTCATCGATCTTCATTTAGTGATTCAAGGGTGAATAATCGTTGCTCAAGCGACGATGTGTTGGGTAAGAGATCAATTGCAATGTGAAACGTTTAGATTTCTCACTCAATAGGGAGTACAAATTCGATGTTGTGGACTAAATGGAAGGATGTGAAATCGATGGATTTTTTGACAACTATCTAATATGCCCATAAAGCTGAGAAAATCATATGATGCCAATGGGTATTCTGTTTGTCAATGCCAATGGGAATGCCTACCTCAATGATGATATATTATTGTATTGTATTTCCTTATTTGTTGGCAGGTTTCCGACTGACTATTCCTTGTTCCCTACACACACTCGACAAAGTATTTCAGCTATCACTCTGTTCTAACTTCATACTTTGGGGGGATCTCTATTACAAATTATTTTTGTCATCCCTATGACCGTTAATGATGTAAACCTATATGTTTCCTTCTAAGGGGTCAGTGGCCTGAGTTCCTGAAGAGAGAAGGGAGAAGAACTTTTCCTGAGAAAAGAAGTTGCATTTTCCTGTGTAAAAACCTTATTAAAAAGGAAGTTCGCAGGTTTCCTATGTATTAGGGTGTGAGAATGACTGATTCTCGCAGGCTGCATCATAGCTAGGGTGTGAACAGTTCGCAGGTTGCACTATAAGTAGGGTGCGAGAATGCTTACACGTGGGAAAAATGAGCGTTTTCTCGAATATTCTAGAAGGACAAACTTCCATGGTGAGGTGGCATCCGAATGGTTTGGATCTTACTCGCTTTCATGATTTAGTGGGATCATCCTAACCTCCTCACCTTATCCTCTTCAACTTATAAAAGGAGAGGAGCTCTCATGGAGAAGGGGTTCTTGAGCTTGTTAGCTTTGGTTGGCTTGGAATTACTAGCTTGGTTGGAGTGGCTTTGTGATTTGCCTTTGTCAAGATATATTGTGAATATTATCAGATCTATGCTCTCGGAATTCTTGGAGTGAAAGTGTGTGGGGAAAGAAGGACAGTTGGAAGGGACCTTACGACATCAAGGCCATGGTTGTAATCTCTCTTTCACATTTAATATGATACAGTAATATGATTCTTTCCTATAAATCTTGTTGTGTTTTATTGTATGATTCCTTGATCACATACATAGGTTTATATTGAGTTTATGTTATTGCTATCACTTTGGTTGGTTGTGTTCTTTTGTAGGATCATCATTGTATGAGCGTTGGAATGGAGCTAGGATGGCGATGGCGAAAGGAAGCGACATTTAAACGGTATGTCACCCATCCCTCTTTAGTTAGTAAATTCAATATCTAAAACTTAAGGAAAGCATCACGTTCTGGTGTGTTTTGTTCTAGATCTAGGTGGATCTAGGGAGATCAGTTAGTGTCTGCACCTACCGATTAGTCCGATAACAAAATTGGCGACTCCGTTGGGGAATGTATTGTTTCCTAGTTAGTCTAGTTTCCCTTTCTTTGATTTCTTGTTTTCTGGTCTTCGAGTCTGTGGGAGATCCATCCAGACTCTCTGGATCTAGAAGTTCACTTAGATTCCCTGTCCTTTTTCAAAATTTTCTTTGATTACAGATATTCTCGCATTGTACCTCTCTATGGACTGCGAGAATCATTGATGTCTGCACCCTACTGTTAGGTTTAGTGCAAACTTCTCGCACCCTACCAATGTCTAGCCTGTGAGAATACCTAATTCTCGCACTGTAATATACTGCCAGCCTGCGAACTTGTTTGTGAAAATTTTTGGATTGGGGCTTGTCATTTTTTGATGCCCAGTTTTTCTTTGAACAACTGGATTGAACTTTTGGAGCCTATATTGATCTATTTACAGTCTTCTTGACATTCTTTGAGTTGTTTTTATCCATCTTTGCTTTGTTTGGTTTTGAAGGATTAGTCTCTTGCTTTGAGTGTCTTTCAATTACAAAGCATGTGTTTTCTTTAGAATTGTTTGGAGAAAGATCATATATCTTCTGAATAGTTCGCTTTAAAAGAAAACTTTTAGTTTGGGTTTCTTTGTTTTAAGAAAGTTCATTATTGCTTTTAGTGAAATTTTTGAAACAAAAAGATTTAATTTCTTGCTTTATATTAGATTGGGGGCATCCTTTCATTTGACGTAGAGAAATTGCATTATTCTTGGCATTTTTTGATCTTAAATTATGAAAAAAATTCCCCCTCATGGCCGGGGGGGGCATGAATCGTGCATTGGTGTTCAGTACCTTTTTCTCATTTCTTGAGAATCTTGATATTGATGGGTTTAATATATTTTGGGACATCATGCATATGGGAATGATAAATGTTTTATCCTTCTCGTAGCATAGCTTTCATCGAAATGAAAAGATTGCATCTTCATATCTTTGCATAATTTTAGAGTCATTCAAAACACCATATTGTCCACGCCATTTTCCTTTTGGGTAACAACAGCCATAAAATAAAGTGCTTATAAAAATTGATTAGACATTTTTGTATTTTATGGTAGAAAACCTACATTAGATTAGTTGTAGGGCTTTCGAATAGGTGAGAAAGATAACTTTCCAAAGCTGCAAACAAACATAGAATCTTGAGTTAGGGAGTAGTTAAATCCACTTATTACATTTTGTCCTGGGAAGCCCTTCTAACACAAGGGTCAATCACGAGGTCGCATTGAGACAGGCAGAGTTACGCACCCTGCTTTTTTGGTCTTGGTGTAGAGATTGCACGTATTACGAGGGTCACTTGAAGGTATACCCACAATGATGAGTGGAAGCAAGTTGATTTCGGGCTAGATACCCTGCCCTTGCATGTGGATCAGACTGTCGACTGTTTTCCCAGGCATCATTGTTGTTTGTGGTAACCTTAGTGGCCTATCTCTTTAGGGTCTTTACACAAGGTGACTGTGGAGGGGAAAGTCTTCATGGTACTTGGAATCAACGTTGGCCAAACTCACTCAGGCTCCTTGGAGGGTATACCCACGATTATGTGTTGGAGCTTGCACCAGGGTGTAAGTTCGTTAAGCAGGCCGTCAACGTAACTTTTCCACCCGCTCTATCTCATACCCTTCTTACATTGTTCTCGTGACATTGGATTTCATCACCAACTAGTGAGTTCATTGTGAGAAGGCTTTGTTTGCTTGCTTGCTTACTAGATTTTTAGCGTGTGTTGTTTGTTTTCCTTAGAGTACTCTAGATTGGATATTTGTTTAATGGCGTCAGTTCCCGGAATGACCAATGAAGGAACCCCTTATCCAAGGGAACCTTTTGTTTTTCCTTCTTATGGGAACATTGGTCCTCCTCACATCGCTACTTTGAGCCTTCCAGGTCTCACAATTGGATTACCGGTATGGTTGTTTTCTACTCAGGTAATCCCGAATGCAGTTAGTGCTTCAGTCACAAGCACTTCCCCCCAAGAGCATCAAACTCATGTTGATCCTTCACCTTCTTCACCAGTAAGGTCTTCTTCGCCTTCTTAACTTGCAATGTTGCCTTCTGTTTCATCTTCTTCGTCGAGTGAAAGTTCTGAATCTAGTAACCCGGTGAATAAGAAGAAGAAGAAAAGAAAGATTAAGAAGAAGAAAGATAAACAAGGGCCAAAACCTCCAACCACTATCAAACATGTTGGAAAACAACCAGTTACTGTTAGTTGTGTTGGGAGTGTTGATGATGTTAAGATCACCCAAACAACCCATAAGCCCAAGTACCCTTGCAGGCTTTGTAAGGGTAGCCATCTTCTTAAGGAATGCCTTGGTCTATACAAGGTTATAGAAGCATGGTCGTCATCCTCTGAACAACATGATGATGACCCCCCGTCAACCAGTCATGATACAGTTGGGAAGAAGAAAAGTAGAGTCAAGTTCCTGTGTATGTTATGCAAATGGAGTCAGCTCACTCATATTTTCCCTCATATGGAAGAAGCCTCGAAATTCCTGGAAGACGTGACTGTTTCACAGCCTCAACTTCCAGCCGCTTATCGCAAGATTACTCTTAACCCCCCTATAGTTGATGGAATGATCACTCTGGTCCCTTCACCGGTCAAACAGGTTGATCATGTCGTCAATCTGGTCACGTCCTTAGTTGAACCAATTGACAAAGTGGTTGATCTGATACCTTCCTCGGTCAATCCCACTCTCCCCTCAGAGAGTGAAACTAAAGCGATTGATCCAATCCCATCCTCAGTTGATCCCACTCTCCCGTTAAAGAGTGTCACCCAAGTGGTCGATCCGTTTCCATCTGTAGACCCCATTCTCTCCTTGGAGAATGAAACTCAAGTGGTCGATCTGATCTCTCCATCGGTCGATCATACTCTCCCGCTCGAGAGTAAACCCAATACTGCCCACGTTTTTCTCGTTGATATCAACTCTACCGTGTCGAGGGGTATTCCTCCATCTCCCATGGAACCCCCTCCGAGTAATGAGGCCATCCATTTTGATTGGGGTGTGCTAACTAGCCCTCGTCTTCCCTCTCACATTCCTTTCCAGATTACAGTGCAAGTTTGTGGTCGGGACGTTCCTCAGACGTTGATAGATGAAGGTTCGTCTATTAGTATTTTGTCCTCCATTGCTTGGAAAGCTTTAGGTTATCCTCCGCTTGCACTGGTTACACAAAATATGTTAGCTTTTAACAGAAGAACTAGTCAACCTTTAGGGACCCTTCCCCAGTTTCCTGTAACTTTGGGAGGGAAAATTGTCTTTACTGATGTCATGGTAGTCCAAGACCCCTTGGATTTTTCTTTACTCCTTGGGAAAGATTATGTCTATGCCATGAAAGCTATTGTGTCTACTCTTTTTCGTGTGATATCTTTCCCTCACAATGGACGGGTTGTGACTGTTGATCAACTTTCATTCATTGACCCCGCCTGGATTGCCTCCCTAAATGGTTCTTATATGCAGACGGTATCGCCCCCGCCACAGGTCAATTATGTGGCATTGTCTCCCATGGATTCAACTTCTGATAACTTAGATCCAGTAGTTGACATGGTGATCTCTTCGATAGGGTTGTTAGAGCCTGATCTCTTTACTCCTGTCGTGACCCTCGACATGGTGTCCTTCCAGAGTGTGTTTCTTCCTTCTAGTGAAGACCTCTTGGAAGCCATGATCAAGTTTTGTCACTTGACATGGTGTCATTCCGGAGCATTGTCCTCTTGGAATCCATGATCAAGAAGACTCGAGGATACTTTTTGTGTCTCTGAGGCAACCTCGTTAAAAAATGAAACAAAGGTCTTTGAGCATGGTTTTTTTATTTCAAGCTCGTTAAAAAATGAAACCACTTACGAGGATAGTTTTTTCGTCTCTGTGGCAACCTCATTAAAAAATGAAACAAAGGTTATGAGCATAGTTCTTGTTTCTATGTCAAGCTCGTTAAAAAATGA
>ML778090.1:371510-418882 GCA_009831015.1 Picea engelmannii | reverse complement strand
GAGGATGAGGGATTTCTTTCTCTTTGGGGTGGTAAACTCTAGGTTTTGTTCTTGGAGAATGACGATCCTTGCAAATTTTCCATTTATCTAGCGGTGACTCAAGAGGTAATGCATGGGGTGGGAATATGCGACTACTTTGGTGGTACGAAGAAAGATATAATGGCATAATTTTTGAACTTCTAGGATGACCTCCAGTGATAGCTTCTCCTCATGATTGTACTTAAGAGGTGACCTAGAGAGGTTCTTGATAATGTAGTATATAACATGTTTTCTTTGGGCATCATCAACCTGAACGGGTACTACATCAACCAAAATGTCAGAGGTTGATAGGTAGAGTATGTAATCCCTATCATAGTCTGGGGGACTAATCAAGGAGGCTTCGATGAGTGACTCCTTGAGTGAATCGAAGGCGGATTGGGAATGATGGTCCCAATGGAACGGGATGTCACGACGGAGTAATCGTAGCAATCCATGGGTGCGAATGACATAGTCAGGGACAAAATGTCGTAAGAAGTTTGCTTTGCTTTGAAGGCTTTGCAACTAGCGTAAGTTCATGGGAGGGGGATCTTGTTGATTTCCTGAACTTTAAGGGGGTCTATGGTGATGCCTTTTTGGGATACTATGAAGCCCAATAGGTCGCCTGCAGTGAAAAACACACATTTAAGCAGGTCGAGTCGTATGTTGTACCTTCGGTAACATTAAAAGATGATCTGTAGATCCTTTATGTGTTGGGAACATTTCTTGGATCGAGCGGTGAGGTCATCCAGGTAGGACAAGATGATGTGAGTGATATCATGCGAGGCATATGTCATTGCATGTTGGAAGGTGGTTGCAACATTTTTGAGTCTGAAGAACATGACGCGATACACAAAGGTGCCCCATGGGGTTGTGAATGTGGTTTTGTATTGATCTGCATGGCGGATTTGGATTTGGTTGTAGCCAGAGAATCTGTCCATGAGGGAGAGGAATTCATGACCAGTGTAGGAATCGATGACTTGATCGATGAAGGGGGTAGGGAAGTTGTCTTTGAGACAAGATTGGTTAAGGTGGGAAAATTATGTGCAAACTTGAATGGTGCCCTGTTTTTTATTAATAGGAGCCAGATTGGAAACCAAGGATGTGTATGAAATGGGGTATATGAAGCCAGATGTACGTAGTTTGTCGATATCAAATTTGATGGCCATGGATTTGGAAGGGTGAAGGGGGCGTTTCTTTTAGCGAGGAGGGGAAATGTCGGGCCAAGTGTCAATGCGATGTTCAATAATGACTGGGTATAACCCTGTAATCTCGGTGTAGGACCAGGAAAACACGTCCCAATATTCCTGGAATAGGGATTTGTATGTTACAATTTCCTCTAGGGAGCATGCTGCCCCTAGGGTGATTTCTTCCATGACATTGGGTTCAATCGAAATGTCAATTTTTATGGTGGGTGAGATATTGGCTGAAAGACATTTTGCACTAGAAAAAGGGATTGATGATGAAAAGAATCCCATGGGTAATAAGGTGCGCATAGGACTTTTAAAATTTCTTCATCGAACTGAAAGGTGAGGGAGTACAAGGAGTCTGTAATAGCAGAAAGTGGGGTGTCGAGATTAATGGGGGGAGTTGGTGGTGGTTGAGAAATATCATTCGTCCATGAGGTAGATGGGCCGATGGGAGGGGAAGGGAGACATTCAATAGATGTCATGAACCAAATATCCATATATGAATTGGATGTACTGTGGTATGGAGGAGGTGGAATCTCGTAAACCGTTGTTACAAGAGAGTTGGGAGGATTTGGGGGGAAGTCCTTGCATAGTGGTGGAATGGAAAGAGGGGTCAAATGATGGGGGTTGAGCCTTGGGGGATGTATGCCATGATTTCTTGGATTGTGATCATTCATATCTAGGTTCATCGAGGTTGGTATGGTTGTTGGGATGGGTGTTATGGAATCCCTCTAGCATGTGCGTCCCTCAATGATGAGTGGGAATCCATATGTGTAATGATCCATTTGGTGGCACAATGCATGAGGGCATCGCATGTGATTGTTTACTGATGTAGAAATATAGTGAATGTCAATAATGGGTGATACAAAGGAAGGAGTGGGTAATTTGGTTTGGCGTACCACTGCTAGAGTATCCTGAAACTAAGGGAGGGTCAAGAAATGGTGTGTGTAATGGTTGTATTGAGAAAAATGGTGCAAGTATGCTTAGTTCTCAAACTAGGAAGTTTTGAGGAAGAATGTTATGGGGAAGCTGATAGGGTGACGAGTGTAGGTAGTGGTGGTGTATTTATTGGTTTTAGAATGAGATTTTGTAACTCGGGTAAAGCAGGGAAGAGATGGTTAGGGTGTCCAATGGTGTTGCACAGTGTGCATCAAGGTGGTATGCGGGGTGGGAAAAGGAGAGAAGATTCATTCTTCTTGCATGTGCCTCATTGGTTGTGGTAGTGCCCCCTGTTCTAGAGGTAGCATCTCCTGTAGTTGTAATATTTCCCCCAACTATGTGACTGATTGGGTGAGTGGATGGATGATTCACTGATTGTGGTAATGGTACCACGGGTTGCGGTGCAAGAGATAAACTTGGTACCATAGCTCGTGGTTCTAGATACCACACAAGGATGACTATGACCATATTTGGTAAGGTGAGGGTAGAAACAACCTAATATGTTGTTACTCCCAGGGGAGAGTAAAAGAGGGGTATTTGGGTGATGGTCTGTGGGACTCTCTTCCAAACGGGGATTTGACCCACGGGTGGTATATTCTCTGATGTTCTGTCTTGTGGAGTCTATATGGGGAGTTCATCAGGAAGTATCGAGGTGAGTTGGGAAGGAGTGGTGGTGGGATCTGATGAGTTCTTGATGGATGGGGGGCCTGGTATCTCTACTCCATCGACACTGAACACACACATGGAGACGACGGTGAGATTAGGGTCTATGAAGCCTTGGTATGTACCAATCAAAGGTGGATCCTGAAACAACCCTGGACCAATGTCTATCATTGGGACAAGGTCATCACTCGAGTGCATGAGTGGTAGGATGTTATCAATGTGCCCCGATTGGTTGGGTTCATGGTGGGTTAATTGATCATTAATGGTGACGATTTTCCTGTTGTGAGGAAAGAGAATGGTACAAAAGACTGAGGAAGATACATCCTGCAGGGCGTACATGTAGCTTCGTCCAAAGAGAATGTTATAATCCAATTCATAATCGATGAATTATATGTCAATGAGGATTGTTTTTCCCCCTTTCTCAACAAAAATGTTTTGATACAAGCCTTCTTGTTTGGATGTGTGACCATCATAAGCTCGAAATGTGATGGTGGAGGGGACCAACTCAGGTGAACTGAGTTGCTACCATACTGGTTTGGACATGATGCAAGTGGATGCTCCTTCAACTATCATGAAATGATGGACCGTGAAATTCTAGATTTTGGCAAGAATTTGGAATGCGACTAATGATGGGAGTCAGTGGTATGATATGTCTAAATCAAATGCGATTAGACAGGTATATGCAGGCTCTACTGCCCCAATTGTGAAAGTAATGCATTTTGTTGGGAAGGGCATGTTTGCAGGACTTCCATAATTGACATGGCAGCAAGTGATTGAGTGAGATTGTCAATAAGACTATAGCTATGGGTGACCCTTGCATGAGGCTTATGCACATTCCTGTGCAAGGGTGCACGAGGCATGTAGGCGATGAATTCAATGTTAGGACGAGGGATCATCAATGGTTGTCATGTTGGTGGTTGGGGAGCATCCAAAGTGGTAGGTAATGGATCAGAGGATGTACCATATTGATGAATGTGAGTTTGTAAGAGGAATTCCTCTTCAATAGTGAGGAGTATACTGCGGTCAGTGGTGTTCCCTAGGTGGGGATTTTCAAGTGGAGGGAATTTCCTTTGTGGGTGTGGGCATTGGACCCCCTCTGGTTGAGTATTAATGACTCTTTTATGTGGGATAGGGTTTTGTGATACCATCGATGGTGGTGGTGGTGGTATATAAGTGGGAGGTCCTTGAGGTGGACCTTGAGGGTTGGGAGCCCATTGAGGATTCATGGCATCCTTCATCCATTTATAGTTGGCAATTTCAGGGAAATGGTGACTGTAATGGCCATATTCTCCACATAATGTGCAAGGGTAATTGATTCACAGGTTGTTATTTAACCCTTGTCATGTCTGGCCATTATTATTTCCCCCTTAGGGGTTTTGGTTGGGTTGGCATTGGTTTTCCCTAGCTTCGGGGTTTTGTTGAGGGGGGTTCCCTCCTTGTTCCTGGTTCTTATTCTTTCCTTTCTTATGGTTATTGTTGGATTGGTGAGGTGGATTGGCCATATTCAACTATTCAAAATCTTGAACCTATTGAAGAGGGGAAGGTTGGATGAAATTGACCCCTGCCTAATGTTGTCCATGTGGGGGTGCAACATGTTGTTGTGAAATTGGGAAGGGATAGTATGGGTTACCTTGTGGGGGTCCATATGGGTTGTAAGAAGTGGAGGTGGCTCCATTATTACTAGGTGGATATGACGTTGTTGGTGGAGGAACTGGTGGCGCGACAAGGATATGAATCTCCTCCATATGGTTGAAGTTATGGATTCATTCCATATATGGGTACCGATTGTGTGTGTGGTTGAATATGAGCCATGGAGCCAATCAACACTGTGAGACGTTCCAGGTTTTTCTTGACCAAAGTGAAAAGGACGAGGATAATTTGGAAGGACTGTGTATAGGTACCCTTATTGTGAGTAGATGAGGTCAAACTGTTGTGCCTTAGTGATGGCTTCATCTTTAGTTTTAGGGAGGGTTGTGGCAATCAAAAGAACCAATCTAGCCTTTGTTGTGGAACGAGCAATCAGATTGGTTCTTGTTGTGGGGTAGGAACGAGCAATCAGAAGAACCAATCTAGCCTTTGTTGTGGGGTGGTGTCCACTTTACAAAGGTTGTGATGTCTACGCCATTCATGAATATTGTCTGAAATGTGAGTAGCAGTGTTTTTTTCTCATTATGATGGGATTTTAGACCCAATATCATGACGAATGGGAAGTTGAAAAAATGACAGCAGTGCTTTGGCTAATGATTCAAATGTTGTGTGGGCTCCAGAATTCTCGTCCACGTACCATTTGGTTGTTGTACCAGTGAGGGTTCTCTAAAATAACCACAGACAAATGAAATATTCCATTATGCTATTGGAAGAACACCACAAGTGGAAGGACATGACATGGTTGGTTGGTGGGGTCCTCTCTGACTTTCCCTTCAAACTTTGGGATGTTTGAAGGTAGTTTTGTGGGCATATTAAGCCAAGTGGGTTCGTGTAATATGGGATCATTTTTTAGTTTGGTTAGATTAGGGATATTGAGTGAAGCCAAAAAAGTCACAATAGGAGTGGGTCCTGCCATGTCATGGGAGGAAGTGGTTCCTTGGGAGCTTATACTTTGTGAAAAAGTTTGGGCTTTGCCTCCTTGTGGTGGGGGTTTGTTTGTGAGTTGCTTGGGAGATTAGTTCTAAGAATAGTGGCTCATAGTAATCCTAAGCCTAGTACCATAGCACTAACTGGTGTATGTGATGGTACTGTTGATGTCTCAATGAAATTAGGAACACTGCCCAAAATTGGAGTAAATTTATCAAGCATCTAGAATGACAGGGATACTGTGGTTCCCCTATAATTCTAGCCTAGAAGTGGGTATGTGTAAATAGTGGTGAGGAATGATAGGACAAACTGATTTCAAATTACTTTAAACAATGTATTCATAAGATTGCACGTGCTTCAAGTGGTGAAAGTCATACATCAAGAAAATGTGAAAAGTGGTTTGGGTTTTTTTGTAACTCCTCACGGGGAAATAAAAATAAAATAATGAATGCATGTGTCCTATCAGACGTAACATCCTTCCTCTCAAACAAAATTGGACCTCCAAAAAATATCTCGACAGTGGGGTTGAAACCCACTTGAGGAGAAACTAGTGAAGGGACGAACAATCAGTTATAACAAGGGATAAAGGGGGCATATCTCAAAAGTAATGACGATATTTCCCAACAACCGTTCAAAATCTGACTGAGGTGCGATTGCATCCCACAACCACCACCTTGGGTAGATAAAGCCTAAATTTTGGCTACTAATCTACCTCCATCAAGCACACCATTTATATTTTTGGCCTTAGAAATCGGTCACAGGTTGGATGCTTCCCAAGGGTTGGGTGACCCAAGGAGGCACACATAGAACAAATGGACCTCGGCCTTTGACCCTTCATGGGTGTCTCCCTGCCTTATGGTATATGAATTCTTGAGTGGGAGTATTTTTGCACCCTAATTCACAACTTTCTAAGTTTAAAAATGAGAAATGATGATGGGGAGTTATTTGCATCCCTATCCCCAAAATTGTAACTTAGACTAGAAAAAAAAATTGTGTTCCTCCTATGGAGGTTAGAAAGTGGATTGATTATGGTTGCTTTTAGAATTTGAAAGAAGGTTGTGAAGTTGGGTTCATGGAACAACTTTTTTCTTTATGAACGTGTGCACAAATACCCTTTTCTAAACAAATGAATCCCACAAGAGTTTCAAGTCTCTAGCAAAAAGGTTTTTGAATGAGTGAGAGTTTGTGCAAGGAGTGGTGATGGTGAAACACATTTTTAATAAAATGAATTCAATATTTTAGCATGGTGGTCATCGCGTGGTCCTTTACTTATCTTGTTTAGATAACTTACTATTTTTTTTTTTAAATGACCCTTTCAAACGAAAGGAAATCCTAAGCTATCATGGAGGATATGATAATTCTTACTTGGACCCTTTATCTTCCTAAGGTGTTTTGTAATCTAGAAAAATTGAAACTAGTCCTAGATTGTGAGCATGTGGGCATGTGTGGGCCCTTACAACTTCTTTAAACTCCTTAGGCGACTTACTCTAAAAATTTTAAAAATATCCTAGAATTGCATGCATGTGGGCATATGGGCCCTTACAACTCTTTTAAGATCAATTTTCAACAAGTAAGTTGAGAGGATTGGCCTCTTTTTGAAACTTATTTGATTTACCAAGGAAGATGGAGACTTATCTAAGCAACCTATTTTTCCTATTTCCAATATCACACTAAGGTGCGAGGAAAGAGCATACACCAATATTTGTTTAGATGGTCTTCTAGTCCCGATTTAATGCGATGACTTTGTAAAATGAAAGATTTGTTCTAAGATTCGAATGCAAAAAACCTTTTAATCCATCCAAATGGAAACCAAGGAAATCAAAGATATTGTGGTTATTTTTAATATCCCTAATATCTATGTGTGATGTGGGGTTTATGTATGCAAGAATGAAACCTCATCCTGCTTGTGCTGGATTTTACATTTTATTTTAGCACTTTGTAAAAATTTAAGATAGGTGTGTGGAAGAATCAGAAATAGTCACACACAACATGCATACCGCGCAGTTGGAGAGTTCTGACAGAGCACAAAAGTGTGTGAACCATACGTATGTTCATCCCGAACCTGCACCCACGCAGAGAAGTTGGCGGGACACAAATTTTGAAAAAACATCTCTTACTGTGGAGTGAAATCCTGCTCTCAAAGGGTGAGATTAGGTTGGTTTTGACCCCTGCACATGTAAACAAGTAAGAAAGACAACTCTTACAGCCTAATTGGGGAAATTTTTATTCAAATCCCCAGTATGGTCGCCAATCTGTTTGGTTCCTTTTGTCACCAGGGTGAGCAAAAGGAGGTCCCTTAACTATCTAGTTAGGCTATCTGGAAAGCACAACCGAGAGTTAGTTGGTTATTGGCTCAACTAACATAAATAAAAAATAGATAAATAACTATGAAATAAATCTAAACTAAGAAAACAATAACTTCAAATGAATGCACAAAGAAAACACAAGAGATGTATACCAAGTAAACTGGTATTCGAATTGATAGTCCTTGGAGAAATATGGCAACTTATGAGTCCCCCCTTCCTCCATCGGAAGGCTCTTGAGTCCCCAAGTACAAAGTCTTATTTCTACTATCAATGGCTAACAAATGAAAATGGTGAAGAAACGAGTGATGGACTACTCAAGAGGAGAGAGTCCTAACACTTTCTATGGATTCCCCAAGCTTTCTAAGAGGAAGATGACTTCCCAAAGCTAAAAATGAGCAACATAATAATACTCAATTGCTTCTTCTTTTTTGCATACAATGGCCCTTTATTTATAGGAGGATGGAAAGGTTTTTCTTAACTAGTTCCAAATTTGAATGAGAGGCCCTTGGAGGTACCTCCCATCCTTTTTAGTGATCCAAGGAAAAATTTGGGGGTGATTTTGGGTATGGGAGAGATCCCCTTCTTCCCAAAAGTGGTTGAGGCCCTGTCAAACTCATCAATGCATCATTTATTTTTCCACACGTGTCTTCCGACTGTCAGTTGTGCACTGTGCAAGTTGTACTCTGTGTTAACCTGCACATATGTGCGCGCGCTTCTTTGGTTGAATGTGCACAGATTTCTAGAACCACTTTTACATAGTTTTATGATTTTCTTTCCAAACTGAGTGTAGTCCTTCCATGAATATTGGTAGTATGTTGTGCTTGTTTCTGAGTGAGCCATTTCCCGGTGATAAAAAATGTCTATCCTAGTATATGTAGGTTTAGTAAATGGCCAACCATAGTACCCAAAATATTTCTTCCATCACATGGGTGATCATATCGTCCACATACTATCTTGTGAGTTTAGGAAGTTCATTCCTTGGTCTTGCACCAACAACATTGTGTTGTATAGTGCATTTATTGAACTTCTATCTAAAGCCATTACTCTTGGCATCCGTAGGTTAGTTGTATTTTTTTATTCACAGCTAGTGGCATCACCATTTAATAATGTCTCTCTTGTGAGAAATCCCATGCTTCTTCGAAGGTATTTGAGGTTGAATCTTCTTGAGAGACAATTTGAGTGTTCTACTTAAGATCATGTTCCTAGAAATTTAAATGTGTTGGTTGATTCATTGGATAAATATGTGTTAGATTGGAATTTATTACATCAAAAAGAGCATTTACAGAATCATGCATGTGCAATAAACATGGAAGATCAATTACATCATTTATTTCATAAGAAATAATTTAAAAGAAAAGGTTGATACATCGTTCCTATAAAATATGTAGTATACAATATTGGGATACATAGACCATAATGATATAGTATCCAACAAGATCCAACATATACATTCATAGATGCTACAAAATGGGAGACTCTTGTATAGTCATCCTGAAGTGTGTGTGTCTCATGACAACACACTGTTTCATTGGCTACCTACCTCAATAGATGGAAATAGGGACGTGTTTCTCCAACCATGTGGTGTTGCATTCTCTGGGGACCTCCTTAACCCTCATCATTAGCACACCCATGGTGAGCCCCTCAATATTCCTTCGCACCTCACAAAGGTTATGAGTTCCACCCTCATCTCCCTCCTTCTCATTTGGTTTCTTCTCTTCCCTGGCTCTATGATCATTAGGAGCCATCCCTGTTGGTCGGACTGGTCCCACATCTATGTCATACATAATGATTGTTAGTAATATTTCATAACAAAAAAAATATAATATTTTTAAAATCACAAAAAAATTATAACCTTTAAAAACCAAAAACACACGTGCTCTTTCTTACCTATGTACCCCCACTATTCTCCAGGATGGAGTACCATCTCAAAATCATGTCTGAAGTTGGTTTATGCATATGGATAACCATATATGATGACTATTTTTTCATCCCACCAGTCAAAGAAGTCTTGGATAAATGTGCTCATGGCTAGGTCACCCCTAAAATGTGCCATGCAATCTGTCCACCTCCTCATCTTGGGCTAAGATGGCCCGAAAAACATGGTAGACACACGTGGATGCATCTATAGGACCCTCTCTAGGAGGAAGGAGATGATGATATATCCATAGCCAAATTGTTCTATTAGCCACTCCTACACATCGTTAGTCAATTCCTCAAGTCGACTAAAAGGCCAGTACACTAGTCGTATAATGTGTGCCTCGATAACTTTAGTGCATAGTGAATGTGAGCCCATGAGGTTAAGTGGGATGTTATGGATCCAACTAACTAAGTAATCATGAACAATATGGTATGTAAAATAATTTTCTATATGTCTTTGATTTATAATTGATTGCTTCTCTTTCTTAACTTTGGTCGGTAGTGGGAAACAATGTACTCATCTACTGTACCAGTGGCACCGCTTCTACCAACTCACAATGTCAGGATATTCCTATAAGCAAGTATATATCCTCCACATCCAAGTGGAGTATCTCGTGACCAAATCAGAAGTATTGTTAGTCTAGAACCCAAAATCCTATGAGTCTTTACAACAACTTATTCCGACTCCTCATGTTTTGGATCCATAAAAACTTAAGAAGCCCACAATTCCTCAAGGCATTAAGAGTTTCCTAGTCATATAATATTTCTACATCAGTTGCCTTATGTTCATGTTCTTTCCACTCTATTAGCTTACAATCAAGTTTTAGAGATAAAATTCAATTTTGAACTATTTTATGCATGGTCATGATTGTTTCTTTGGAAAATTGAAGTTGAATGTGTTTTTTTCATGGTACAATCACGACCAGGGCATTCTAGACACAACCATTAGGTGCCTAACCCACAACTGCATAGAATTAGTCCAAATTTTCTTTGACACTCTATAATTTTGAACCTAAAGACAAAATTGAAACAATGGAAACGTTGAGAATGAGTTGAGGGTTTCCCTGGTTCAAATGGAATCAAATTTCACTGGTTGAATCTCTCACAATATGCCTTGAAAGTTTTGGAAGTAAAAAGGGTTTTTTACTAGGGGTAAATTTTGTCAAGGTGAAATGGTAAAAATGAACTCTATTTCCCATATATAGACCATTTTTTTACCTTTTTTGGGTTCGAAACAATCGTTCTTTCACTCTTGTAAAAAAAAGGACCCCACAATTACTTCTAGTTTATGCCTTGATAATGTTTTCTAATATTTATGATACATTATTTAAACATTGGAATAGTGTTTTTGACCATTTTTACAGTATTGATGGATCATATTTTTGGTACTTTATATGGTGATATTCAATGAACTTTGAGGTAACTATTTCGATGTGGAATATATTGATAGGATTTTCCTTGCATTCCAATCTTGTGTTATTAATCGTCATTCATGTTGATATTATGCCTTAGGTTCAGTCTCGTTAGGTTGTGAAATTATCCTTTCTTGTCTGTTGTAGATCACAACTTGTATGGTAGTGCCTACCCTCCCTACATTGCTCTAGTTAGCATTCCTTTTTCCATTTGGCACTCATGTTGAGTTATTTTTTGTAAGCCTGAGAACCTATATTTAGTCCTGTCATTACTTAATATTTGGGACTTCATGCTTCTCTCTTATCATTTTTTGTCCACGTCTTGAAGGGGTTCCTGTTATTTTTGTTTCTTTACAGTTGCACTTGCTTATTGTTTCTTCCATATTTATGCATACTGCTACAACACCATTCATTTTATCTTTCTTATTTCCATCACATCACTTCTTACCTTATCCATTTCCATATATTTCCTATATATGTATGCATGTAAGAGGAAAAAAATTTTGATTTGTGTTTGATTCAGTTTGAGTGGAAGTTGTCAGTCATTGTCTCCCTTGAACATGTCACTTATCTGCGCCATTGTCTTGAAGTTGAGATTTAGTATTGTCTTAGGAGTTGTACTATGATTTTGAGCTAGTACTCCTCCAATTAGTTATTCTTCCAGTAACTATGGATAAAGCTTCAATTTATCTATCATCGTTGCTTTATATCATTGGTTTTGTCAGCAACAATGCTTCCCAAGTCATCATGGTATATGTTCAAGAGAAGTTTTGATCCTGAGTTGTACATTTTTTTGTATTAATGACATTTCATGTTGGCCACCCCTATGTTAGGATGTACTTGGTGGTTTCCTTATTCAAAAAACTTTTTGGTTCTTGTTTCATGTCAATTAGGTCAAGTAAATATTCATGATAACATGTATGTGGAGCTCCCAGAATATTTGAACAAGTAAGTGGAGCACACATCCAATCCCATGCTTTTACTATTTTCGTGTTTCAATTATTCAACTTCATGGTTAAAATCCTTACCAAATTGGAGTGGAATGGACAAGGTGATTTTTCAAAGACAATAAAAGATGCTTCTTCACCCGACCTTTTAAAATACCTAAAGGAAATGGGATTATTCCGATCAATGGAGTCAATAGATGAGTAAATAACTTGATAAAACCTTTGAATCATATTTATCAATCTTTGTTGAAGCCAAACTTATAATACCAAGGAATGGACCTTGTCCCTGGAAACAATGCCAAAATGTTACCACTCAAAATATCAGTAAAGGAAAATCACTACCCTATGCAAGAGAGCTTAGGGGAAACTCTCAGAAAAGCCACCCACTATCACCTCAGTGGCCTTTCCCAACTATTTAGACTATGGAAAGGGTCCTAGTCAATGGAAGAGTCCCTAAAGGCCAAAATAAGTCAAAAATTTTGAGTACATAAGGGGAAATCTAAGACTTGTATTGACTAAGGCTTTGACAATATTAGCACTACCAACTCTCAAGGTAAAAAGGCAAATTTTAGGTGTGAGTGAAGGGCATGCCAAATCACCAATTATGAACAAGATTTAAAATATTCAACTTAGACAAACAATTCTTATTCAACATGATGCTTAGAAATGAAATCAAGTCTTGCTCAAGAGATCATGCACAAGGTAAATCACAAGTTTTCAATTGTACCATCAGATCTCAAAATTTATATCAATGACACATACATCCAATGACAAGATATATCACAAATAACGATGTTTGCAAGAAAGTATCACATATCATTGATTACAAAACCAATCCAAAGGTGCTACAAAGATAATAGAGTGTGAGGAAATAGTTACATCATTGGATTCTCTTGATTGAATGTGCTTTGGATTCTCTTGAGGTGATAGTGATCAATTCCAATACTCAAAGTGTCTTATCAATGTCATTAAGAGCAAATTTGAACCTTAGAGAATAGATGTAGGAAAGGACAAACAATCAGTAATTTTATTTACTAGACATTTAATTTAGGAACTAAAGAATAGTGTAATATATGAAAACATCAACCTTCTAAATTATTGTCAGACCTTGCCAAGATAGATTCAAGGTGAGATTTATGTTCCAATGATTCTAAAACAATCATAAAACCGCAAGCATTCAAATCATGTTTATAGATCCAATTATAAGTCTTTATCATGCAACCAAAATATGCCAACAAAACAATGATCTAATATAAATTTATTTTTTCCAACAAATAGGGAACCATTTCATGCATCCATCATCATTAAAATACAATTCTATTATGAGAGAACGTTCAAACTTCTGCCAATATATGACATTGCAACCAATGCCCAACCAAGATATAGATGAAACTTGGTAATGAAAGAGAACACCAAAATTCAAGCCGTAATTATTATGTGTGTAGTGTAGCGTTCAATGATAGACCATGGGATCTTCACTCAGTGAACCTATGACATATCTATCGTGATTCCTGGGATATTAAAGAATACCCATAATTTCACTAGATATTGATAAATACCTCCCAAAATCCTTTTGTTGAACCCCCCTCCCAATACATCTTTCCAATAAAAGAAACCCATATTTTAACTAGATACCCCTTTTTATACCCCCCCAATACCTATAAACCCCTTGAAACCCCACATCCCCCCCAATACCTACAATACATTGGCCTTACTTTTCACAATTAAAAAAACCCCTTTATGAATGAACATGATAAGATATTAGTCAATTTTATCATCGGAATTTCGTTCGCAAATGGTTACAAGAATCCAACATCTTCAAAACACTCATTAGTTCACTCATGGACCAAAAATGCATCTCCAAAAGGTCCAAAACTATACAACCAACAATAAAATCAGTATGTGCTAAAAATACACAAGGCGCACGCACGTGCGAAAGTTAGATAACGTCGAAAAAGCGCAAATGCACCTGATGCGCGACTGTGGACGCAAAAATCCGCGCACACCTCAAAACGAAGCATTTATGATATTGGTCAGCCTTCCACCCACTTCTGGTTCATCTTCCAAGTCGATTTGACATCCAAATCTCGGCTGAATCCGACTGGGGGGTTGGTCAAAGACCTAAAGGTGCCCTAAAGGGCCCCTTATTCACACTAAGAACTGGTTGCATAATACCTCAAAGCTATGATATAAAAAGAAGCCACGGGTGCACTATATTTTCAAGGAATTCATTTGTATTGTTATGTTGCTGATATTCTCTTGGAGGATCATCTTTCCTCATCAAGAGCATGCTAGCACCATTTCATTTAGCCATTCATATCACCTCTTGATTGAATGTGATTTGGATTATCTTCACCATTTCATTCTAGTTTGTTACTTGTAAGAAGAGCTCAATATTTGGGGGTCCAAGAGCCCTCCCTTGGAGGAAGAGGGGACCCATACATCTCCCTTTCTCTTTGGTGTTTTCTTTCCACTAATACAATCCTTTCCATTGGTGGCATGAAGGTTGTGTATTTCTTGTTTTAATGTCTTTATGCACTCTAGTATAGTTTCTTTTAATGTTCTTAGTTTAATTCTTTTCTTATCCTTTATGCTTTATACTTCTAACTCTTTCCTTCACTGTTGTCTTGCCTAGCTAACCCAGCTAGGCTTGTAAGCACCCTTATTTTTCTCATTGAGGTGACAAAAGAGGTGCAACAGATTGATGACTTCACTAGGGCAAGATATCAATTTCCTCCCCCATTTGGGTTATTTTATCTCTTCCTTTTGTTTCTTTAACTTGCAGGAACCATAACCGACCCAAGACGACCTACAAAAAACCAAATTCAAAGCTGAGTTGAGATAATTTCATCCGGAATTTCTTTCACGACCATGTAAAAGAAAGTGCGCGGGTTTGATAACCCACATGTGCATATTCCAAGCACATGAATGAAACCCCCTATGTTTCTCAACACCCTCTATGAACTGCGCCTAAAGGTCATTTTTTATCTGTGCATTGGTGCCCAGTGTGGCTTTGTCTACTCTGAGACCCATGCATCTACCTAGAAAATCAAATATTGTAACCATTTTTGTGATCTATTGAAGGCCCATAACCTTCTCAAAATTGATTCCATGTAGATTTTAACATGAACCACACTTAGGTACCCTCTCCATATGAAGGGATTACTCAAAACATAGGCACTTATGGGGTTAAAATCATCCTTTCCTCTTTTTCTTTCATTGTTTCCACATGGATGGCTTGCTTTGAGTAAAGCCTAAGTTGGAATCATCTTACATCACATATAAAACTTGCATTGGGACCATAAATTAAATATCAATCGTTGAGTATTCTCTTCTCTCGCGCCCCAAAGTGATATTGAGAATCAGAAAGAGATTGAGGGAAAATTTCATCTCCCTTAAAAAGACAAAATCTTTAGGAGAACACAACAGACCCCTCAGAACTCCTCTTAGTTTGTTTTTCAAACACATCTTAAGATTGTAACGGGCCCATACATGCCCACATGCTACAAAGATAGGATAGTGATTGAAGTTTACTTTCTTAGATTAAATCACACTAGGGAGTTAAAGGAATAGTAAGGACCCACATGTCCACATGCTAGTTTCCTAGGAAATTTTAAATTCCGCAAGGTTGTACCAATGACACATAGTAACTTAGGTAATCAAGACTTGTAAGGACCACACGAAGTCCACATGCAGCAAGGTGACACCTAAATTATTAAAAACTTGGCACACTTTCACTTGTTCACACACAAAGTCACTACTCACTCACATAGTTTTCATCTCAAAACGTGGAGGTTGAAGTAAGTTTCCTCCAAAGGGATTCTGAAACACCCCACCCTTTTCTTGACAAAACTATCCACTCCCACTTAATTTCAACGAGATTGGCTCACACCCCCAATATTTCAAACAACCACATCTAATTTTTTTTCTAAAAACTCACTAAGTTTCCTCCATAGGAGGTGCCAAAAGAATTTTTTTAGTCTAGGTAGGATCTCGGGGATAGACATCCAAATAACTCCCCGTTATTTGGTTCTCACATCTTCAAAACAATAGAAGTTGTCAAATAGGGAACTTTAAAAATCCTTCAAGTCAAGTGTTCCTAACACCATAAGGCAGGGAGATACCCATGAAGAGTCGAAGGTCGAGGTCCGATTGTTCTGTGCATCCCCCCTTCAGGCACCCACCTCTTGGACAGGATCCAGCCCGTGACCCATTTCTTAGGCCAAAAATCTAAATGTCGCACTTTGACCGAGTTACCTAGTGACCAAATTTTAGGACATCTACCCAGGTGGCAATTGTGGGTTGCAATTGAATCTTGATCAGATTTTGTGTGGCTATTGGGAAATATCGCCAGCTCTTTCAGGATATGCACCCTCTACCCCTCATTATAACTGATTACTTCATCCTTCACTAATTCCTATTTCGGTGGCTTCAGACCCTACTGTTGAGTGCTATTGGAAGGTCTAGTGCTATTTGAGAGGAAGGACATTATGTCTTTTTAGGACACGAGCATTTATTTTTATTTGTTCTCCCATGCAGACAAGAACCACCTACCCACATGTATGCTTCTTTATCAGTTGATTTATGTATGATGTTCTTGTGATTACATGGGATTGTGAGATATATTGTGAAGGTACAAGTTATACAAAGTCTCTTGTTCATTAATTTATATAATCACCATTTTCACACATCCACTTTGCTAGTCGGACATCATAGGGGACCCACAAAATCTCCTTCATTCCAGATGCTTGCTAAATCTCCCTCCCATTCTAGGGGGAGTTCCTAGTCTTTCCAACTCATCGGCCATACTTTCTCACACCACTGTGAGTGCTACTGTCTTGGGATCAAATTTTCTTGGGTCCACTCTGCTTGGGTCCACTTCCCAAGGTCAACCATCCCCACACTCTCCTTTACACAGAAGCGAGGAGCACACTTCTTCTCAAGGAGGAAGTACAACTCCATCTAGCCCCCTTCACGGGTCAGGTACACCCCACATTTACACTATGGCTGGAACAAACCCTCTTTTGGGGTCAAGCACATAAAACATTCCTACCATGGCTGGCACTAATATTCCACCACAACCCCAAATGCCATACTTGGCTTCCCTCAACATACCGGATCTGACTAAACTCACTAATGATCCTATATTACATGAACCCACATGGCCTGCAATGCCTACCAAACTACCTTCATACATCCCCAAGTTTGAAGGAAAAGTGGGAGACGACCCAACCAACCATATCATGACCTTCCATTTGTGGTGCTCCTCCAATAGCATTATGGATGAATCTGTCTGATTGAGACTATTTCAACGCACACTCACCAACCCATCAGCTAACTGGTATGTAGAATAAAAATCTGGGTCCCATACGACCTTTGAATCTTTGGCCAAATCATTTTTGACCTTCTTTCAACTCCCAATTCGTCATGACAATGGTATCAAACTCCTCTCAGAGTTTAAACAAACCTCCGCTACACACATCGCCGACCACATTCATGAATGGTATCGATGACGTAGCCTATGTAAAGCAGAAGCCACCAAGCAACAATGCCTTAATTGGTTTCTCAAATCACTTGTTTCCCTCCTTGCCAAAGATGTGGCTGCCACCTTCCCCCAATTCGAAGAAGAAGCCATCAGAAAAGCCCAACAATTTGAACTCATTTATTCACAGTCAAGATATTTATACACAGTACTCCCTGACTCCCTAAGACCCATTCCATTTGGCCAAGACAAACCTGGGATGTCTCACTCAGCGGATGGATTGATTGGTACCACTACACACCACAATTCACACCCCCAACAACCACCTATGTATGGCACACCTCAATATCCACCAGCATATGGTGGACCCCCTTATTATCCTCCTCCCTCTTATCAAAAACCATACCCCTCGACCTTTCCTCCACCCATCAATGGACAGCCGCCAACATCCACATACAACTCATGGCCCAACCTAGTTATGGTACCCCATCTACCTCTGCTTACACCCTAGGCATTAGTGAAAGTGCCACACCTTCCTATATACCTTACGGATCATCGCCACAACAAAATTCGTACTTCCCATTTACTGGTCCTCCCTAGCCTCTCCACAAGGAAAACCATGCACTGGGGTTAACTTTGTTCAACCCTCTCCCATTCAGCAATTCCATCACTTCAAACAAATAAATAAGTAAAATTCATCCCATCAGTCAAACAATGCCATAAAGAAAGGAAAAAATCAAAACAATAATAATCCTGGACCAGGAGGAAACGAGAGCCAACCTGTCGGAGGCCACCAGAACCCCCAAGGGGGAAATAACAACAAATGCCAAGGGAAGAACAACAAAAATATTTAGAGAAAATTCCCTTGTGCCCTTTGTGGTGAGTATGGCCATTATACTCACCATTGCCCCCAAATTGCGGACTTCAAACGGATGAAAGAATCTGGAAATGGACCACATCCCCCACTACCGCCTACTCCCCAACAGGCCCCACAACAATATGTGCAACAACCCCCCCCCAACTGTGTTACAAAACCCCATACCACACCAAGGGGTAATGAACACCCAACATGAGATGCATGCGGCCCCACCACAGATGGGACAATACGCCAACCCATGACCTCCTACAGATCGCACTATCCTCCTCAATAGTGAGGAAGAAGTCCTTCTACAAATGAGCAGTCGTTAATACAACACACCCTCTGAATGTCAACAACCCTCAGGCTAGGGCAACCTACAATTATAGTCTGGTTGATGACTTGGCACAATCCCCCACTGCCATGATAGTCTTAGAAGTTCTTCAAACCTATCCTACTCAACGAAAGTCATTACTTTCTACTCTGGGGGCAGTCGACCCTGTCAATACTCGACTCATCACATTTGATCTTGATAGTGGAGAACCCAGCCTCCCCTCTCTTGCTGCTTTTCAAATACCGGTTAAAATATGGAATATCACAATCCACTGCTGCATTATTGATGAAGGTGCATCCACATGCACCATGTCCAAAAACGTCTGGCAGAAACTTGGCTCTCCAGAGATAATACCATCTGCCATTACTCTGAGGGCTTACGATGGACGACCCTCGTCTCCCGGGGGGGTCTTCCAAAATGTTTCCGTCGAACTCTGGGGAAAAACCATTCTTATTGACATTGAGGTTATCGATGCCCCGCTCGACTACAATATTTTTTTTGGTCATAGCTACATGTATGCTATGAAGGCAGTCGCCTCTTCTGTGTTTCGAACCATGATGTTTCCCCATAATGGAAAGATCATTACCATCGATCAAGTATCACATTATGAGCCTAACCCTTCATCCAACATCGACAACATCCTCCCTTTTTTCCACATTAATCTAGATGCCTATCCACTCATCGAAATGGGCCTCAGAATTTTTAAGGACCCATCCTTGCTAGGGACATACCATGGAGCACTACCGTTCATCCATCTCTCAACACAAGTATGTGTCGTCTCCACCAACGGAATGACAACTAAAGATACTCTCCCTCCCACCGAGACCTCTTTCATCCCTGACGTCCCACTAGTCACAGAACTCCTCCCTCAGGAATCCTATGGAACTTCTTCAGCTCTATTCGTTCCTGATCTTTCCCTCCCCTAGGGCCATATCCTAGTTTGGGAAACAGTCCCCCAAGCCTTTACCCAAATCCCTTTATTTTACCCCCCACCGGGTGTACAAGCTTTCCAGGTAGCCGCAATGCTCACCCTTCCTAATATGGTGCTGGAAATCCCAAACTGGTATCTACATCTGCCTGAGATGGTCCCTCAACCGTCCCTTCCTCCCCAAACAAAAGGAATCCCAATGCAAATTCCCATACTTAATACCACCATCCCACCCACACTCCCACTCACTAGCACCCCTATTATAGTTGGGGGCAGACGGAAAAAGAAAGAGCCCACCGCTCCACTTCCCCCGCATGTCCAATCTCCTTGCACGCTATGCGAGAAAGATGAACACCCCACCAAAAAGTGACCATATATCCCCGAGCTACGCAATCTAACTCAAATCCTTCGAGCACCACCATCGCTCGTCGCTTCATCCAGTACTGTCGCTATCTCCCTGAACAAAAGTAGCAAAGGACTGTGAACCAAATTCGCATGTGCCATCTATTCAGAACATGGCCATTATACACACCATTGTCAAGCATTACCTCAATTTCGGCAGACGCTAACAATAGTACGCCAGAGCTTTCAGCAAGAACCCACCCCAACACATGTCACCGAGATCCATTATTTCATGACCTCATTCAATGAACGTATGCGATGTCCTTTCTCTCTATGCGAATCACTTGATCAATTCACATATCAATGTCCTATGATCATTGAATACAGGCGTCGCCAACTGACCCTTATTCAAAACCCTACACCCCCCCCTCTAGCAGAACCAATGAGTACCCCTACCCCATCACTTGATGTGGTTCATATCTTCTCACCAGAACCTGAGGCACTCCCTACTCCCCCATGGTTCCTGGATGATTTATATGAGGATTTGCCTCCAAATCCCCCCAATTCTCCAATTAATTTCCCCACGGAAATTCTACACCCGACTACCATTTTCAACCCACAATATCTCGATATTTGGTTTATGTCGAGCGAACCATCGCAACCTCCTTGTGATACCCCCTCTACATCATCACCACCAGAAAACAACCCCACAGTGATAGTCACCAAAGTTACTCCTCTTGATCCCCTATATTTTCGACAGTTTCACTGCGACGTAGACATCCTCGAGGAGTTAACTAAACCCAATTTCCCATGGGATGCACTCCACCACATAGCACTTTTTCGTTCACAGGAGGCCTTCATGCCTCCTAACAAAAACCCCATATACGCAGTCGAAACCAAAGATTTTCTCCCATCAGGGCATATAGATTGGTTCAATAACCCTATCCCCATCCTCGATGCTTTTGAAGAAGGCAATATGGCCAATATTTCCCCCACCATCAAAATCGATATTTCCATCAAATCTGGAATCGTAGAGGAAATCACCATTGGTGTTGCATGCTCTCCTGAAGACATCAGCGCCTACAAATCTCTCTTCCAGGAATACCGAAACATTTTTGCCTTGTCATGCATAGAGATGCCTGGCCTTGATCCCTCTATTGTTGAACATCATATAGACACCTGGCCTGATAGCACTCATGTATGTCAAAAATAGTGTCCGCTACACCCATCCAAAGCAGCAACCATCGAGGCCTAAATTGACAAATTACGCGCTGCAAGGTTCATATACCCCATCGCATATATGTCATGGGTCTCCAACCCTGTCCCTGTCAACAAAAAACAGGGCACTATCTGTGTCTGTACGGACTTTCGCGATCTCAATCACACCTATCCCAAAGACAACTTTTCAACGCCCTTTATCAACCAAATTATCGATGATTGTTCCAGTCACGAGCCTCTATCCTTCATGGATGGTTTCTCTGGCTACAACCAAATTCAAATTCACCCAGTCGATCAGTACAAAACAACATTCACTACCCCCTGGGGAAATTTTGTGTATCGTGTCATGCCTTTCGGCCTCAAGAATGCAGGAGCTACTTTCCAATGTGCCATGACATACATTTTTCATGATCTAGATCAAATAATTCTTACCTACTTGGACGATCTCACCGCTCACTCCAAAAAAATCACTCAACATCTCAATGATTTACGAATCATATTCCAACGGTGTCGTCAGTACAACATCTGCTTGAATCCCCTCAAGTGCCTGTTCTGCATCATTGTTGGGTACCTCCTTGGGTTTATCGTTTCCCAATGTGGCATTACAGTCAACCCCCTCAAGGTCCAATCCATCATGTAAATTCCCCCACCATGAAATTTACACCAACTGCAGAGCCTACAAGGCAAAGCTAACTTCTTACACTGCTTTTTCCCCGATTGCGCCACTCGGGCACATGGTTTCCTTCACCTCTTACGTCATGATATCCCATTCCACTGGGACAAACATGCCCAAAACGCTTTTGATCATCTCAAAACCGCTCTCTCCAACGTCCCATTGATTAGTCCACTCGACTATAACCTCGACTACATCCTCTATATCTCATCCTCAACCATCTCAGTAGCAGGAGTTATCATCCAACTAGGGGATGATGATCATGAGCATGTCATTTACTACATTAGTAAAAATATTTCAGGGACACCCTTGAAATGCAATCACGAAGAGAAACTGGCCCTTGCAGTTGTCCTCGCAATCCAGAAATTGCGACATTACATCTTTCTTCGAACTACCAAAGTCGTCACAGATTCCAACCCAATGCACTACTTGCTCAGTCATCGGCAAATTAATGGAAAATTTTCCCAATGGATCGTCATCCTTCAGGAGTACGACCTCAAATTTTCAACACCCAAGAGAAAGAAATCCCTCGTCCTCGCCGAACTCATTACGAAATTTCCCTCCGATACTACCAGTACCCCCGTCAATACCGAATTCCCCAACGAACATCTCTTTTACCTCCCCTCAGATGACCCTTGGTACGACGATCTTCTCGTCTACCTTCGAACACAAAAATTCAAAAACCACCTCTCCTAAGATGATCGTCGACATATTCGTCACCAGGCTCCCCGTTACCTACTTATCGGTGATATCTTATATCGGAAAGGGGTCGACACTGTACTTCATCGATGTTTGACTATCGACGAGGTCGATCGATTCTTGAACAATTGCCACAGTGGCGCTTGCGGGGTCCACCTCTCAAGGATGTCCATTGCTCAGAAAATCATTCACGCTGGTTACTTTTGGCATACATTGTTTCACAATTTCATCCACGCTGTGAAGCGATGTGACACATGTCATCGTTATGCCAACAAATCACAAGCACCACCTGCTCTTCTACACCCAGTCATTACTATCGGCCCCTTTTGCAAATGGGGCATAGACTTCATGACTTGCAACCCTCCATCCAGCAATGGACACAAATGCATCATCGTTGCATTCGATTACTTCACCAAGTGGGTTGAAGCCATGCCTACATTTAATAACACCGCTGACACCGCAACACGCTTCTTCTTCAACCACATCATCTCCTGCTTTGGAGTTCCGTTATAGCTAGTCTCTGATCATGGGAAACACTTCGAGAATGAGATCTTTGTTGAACTCTCCTCTCGGTTAGGCTTCTCCCACAAGTTCACCTCCCCATACTACCCTCAGTCCAATGGAAAGGTAGAGGTGGTCAACAAGGTCCTCAAAACCATGTTGCAGTGCATGGTTAACAAACATAAGACCAATTGGCATCATATTTTATTTTCTACGCTATGGGATTATCACACGAAACTTAAAACTGCCACTGGATTCACTCCATTTTATCTTATCCATGGGGTCGAGGCCACTCTCCCCATCGAATGAGAAATCCCCACCTTACGCACTGCTATTGAGATATTACCCGACACTGCTCCAATGGAGCAGTGTTTGTTGAACTTAGAATAGATGGATGAATATTGTCGGTCTTCATTACATAACAATGAGGCTGCCAAAAAATGGTCCAAGGCCACCTTTGATCGCCATGTCAACCTTCGCTCATTTAACGAAGGCGACCTTGTCCTTGCTTACGATATCACTCACAATACCTTTGGCCATGGCAAGTTCGAGTCATTATGGCATGGACCTTACATCATCCAACATTGTCTCACTAAAGGCGCCTACATCCTGGCCTCCCCTGAAGGTCACCCTCTGAAAGAACCCGTCAATGGGTTGTACTTAAAGAAATTTGACGACTGAGGGTAGCCATTCTAGACTAGGATTTTTCTTTTTTGTATGTTTTTTTAGAGTTTTTAATATTCTTTTCCCATCCCTTACATCTAATATATCATTTGTGTTATTGATAGATGCCTCCTCCATTGGCCTACCACATCGTTTACGTTGATAGAGCTATTCGTTGGACACATAATCTCACTTCGGCCACTTGAGCCCTCTATTCACCCTCACATGAGTTGCTCCACTCCAGCGACATATGCTTGGGTTCAACAACCAATAACCAAGTAGAATACACAGTCGTCATTGGCCTCCTAGATGAGGGCAATCATTGCCATATTCGTCACCTTAGCGTTTTATTAGATTCCCAACTGGTTGTCCTCCAGCTCAACAATGTGTACCATGTCTGTGATCCTTGCCTCTTCTGCAAATACTTGTAAGTTAGACTTTTGTCTCGACATTTTGATTCCATCACATTTACACATATTCCAATATAATTTAATCAAATAGTAGATAATATGGCTAACCTAGTGTTAGATTGGCATTTGTCACATCAAGATACCCGTAGGCATACATAAATCATCAACAGTTTGTCAACATCATATAGATTAGACATCATCAAAAAGTACTAAAAAACATCAACACAAGTGAACACCACAAAGATCCCAAAAATGTATATCCATACATACATACATACATACATATATATATATGTATATATATCATTCAATGTGTCATCAATGTTTACAAAAAATAATACATTAGGTACAACATCCGTAGGTAGGTAAACCACCTTACTCCTATAGATACAAAACGGTGCTACAACACCATATAAAAAATGGGCTCACCACCCTATATAGATACAAAAAATACATAAATACAGAGGCACTCATGGTGCCTCTAGATCTCCACCACCTGTCCCTCTCTCTGGAGGAGGGGCCCCACCATCTAGGGAACCCTTAGGTCCTGGAGGCATTCGCCTAGTCATCATCGCCCCCGCTACAGTCGCTCTCTGAACCACGGTCTTCCACTCTATCGGAACACCCACACACTACTCTAGGACCCCCTCATCCAGGATTCGTGACCACATGCCCTCAGGCACTCCCTGTAGTACCACCTCCAAGCGGCGACGAATATCCTCAAACTCTCCCCCGGCCTCCACCAAAGGAGCATTTGATGGCCCTGCATTGGGGTCATCAAACCAGTGTCTCCTGGATGCTCTCTCATCCTCATCATGCCTCACCCCAGCATCATCTCGTCATCGTCTCTCTCCTGTCTGTGGCTCTCCTTGCGGAGGTCTCACTAGCCCCTGATGAGCCAATGCTCTTAACAACTCAGCCTCACGCCTGTGAGGTCCAACATCTGCACACAGAACAAACAAATGGTAGCATCAACATCCATCTATACATAACAAACATGCTCTACTATCTAAATATCAAACCATCAAAAATCACATCATACCTCTGTGGTTGAACACCTCTCCTAGGGGTAACACCATCTCCAAATCATCCCAGAAGTCCACCCCAAAATATGGATATCGTAGTATGATTTGTGGCATCTGATGCCACACCTGTGCAGCCTCGACCGTGAGGTCACCCTTCCCACCACTGTGACAAACCAGGATCGTCGCCCACCGCCTCAGTTGCAGCTCTTGCACACCAGGTGTGCCCAACAACACTCTAGGGTGCAACATCGACAGCCTCTCCAAAAACCATGCCACCAAGATGGACCCAAAGGAAAACTCCCCCGAGTCAGTAGCCCGACACCTATCAAGATGCCCTACCATTTTGGAAAGGAGCATCAAGCCCCAGGAAAAATGCTCTTCCATCAGTGCCCTCTCCATGATCCTCAGCTAACCTCCATTGATCCGCTGAGTTGCGAGAGACCCGTAGACTCTCACGATCATCATTGCCACGCAACGATGTACAAGGACGTCCATCACCCCAATACTCACCACAGAAATCGACATAAAGTTCTCCCCCGAACAATATCTCCAGGCTAAGAAAGCTAACTGACCATCCCAAGGTACTACGAGCTCCGACGGTAGTGGATTTCCCCGAAAAGAGAGCCCAGTCAAAAAATATACATCCTCCACCGTAGTGAAGGCCATTTTCTCACCCCGCACCATAAAGCAATGCAGGTCAAGGCTCCACATCTTGATCAGAAACTGCAAAAGATACTCCTGTGTCCGCACTAGGGAACACTCAAAAAACTTCAACATCCCACAGGTTGCCAAAGCGTCTTGGATTGTCGGCTCCTCATCCCTCACTGCCTCCCTCAGGCCTGATCAGTCCCTCTCTCTAGTGAATCAACATCGTCCAAATGATCACCTGCATCCACATATACAACACTTGATTAGCCATCATAACCCATAAAAACATAAAAATCTCAAAAAAAGATAAGTTTTTACACCCTCCAGTTTTGCCTCAGAGGCGTAATTGTTTTTCCCCACAGGAGCGCACACATGGGTGCCTGTTCATCCTCCAGTCGCACACTCATGCATGAATTTTTTCCATACAGAGGTGCATGCATGCACCTCTGTCACACATACAGGCATGCATCATAGCGTGCATGTTCACTACACAGCTACGCACACATGCGCAGCTGTTAGGAGTACAAACATGCATGTATGTGTTGTTGTGCCTTGCACAGGCGCGCATGCCATGTATGCATGTTTTCCCCATTAGGGCTCCCCCATGCGTGGATGTTCGTATTACAGGTGTGCACCCGTGCACACGAATTTATCGATTGCCCACGCACTGAGGGGGCCCACATCCAAAAAACCCCTTGTACGACCCTCCATATAGGCCCTGCCCAAAAACATAAACCCTAATTATATGCAGAAGGATACGAAAACTAACCTGAAGCTCATTGATCATGAATCGGTTGCCTTGATCTCGTGGAATCTCCAAATCTCCTCTAAAATCGCTCGTCCACTCAATAAGACAACAGGTACAAATGAGGTGGCTTTGTTGGCCGTACAACTATATATAGTCCATTTTTTCAAACTTCCAGACTCAATTCTGGGAGCTCCAAGCACCTATTTTTCGATCCGTCTTCATCCATGGGATTATGACCCCGTTACCTACACAATTCCATTCCCTGAGCCATTTTCCATCCTCAGCCCTCGGCGGGCATTTTCTTCATCTGACACTTAGGTACGCATGCTTACATTCACATATTATCAAATAACTGTTATATGATCTTTCTCTTCAGATATTGTTCACTTCGGGTATTTGGTTCTCATGTGTGCAGGTACTTAGTCATCATACGTCAACAATACCCCTTCAGGTATATCATCAACACTGGCATGTAGTCATTACCTATGAATCTCAAATTGCATCTCCCAATGACACCCACCGATCTTTGCCTCTAGGATCCCCACGTCCATCTCCACAGTACTATCACCTCCACTACATTTCAGTATTATCACCTGGTAGCACACTCCCCCACATGATTTGTCCCATTCATAGTCCCCCTTGGCACTCTGACACTCATGTTGTTTTCACCCCTTAGAGATGGGAGTCCTGATAGTCTTACACATCATCGAGAACCAACCACATACTCCTTCTCCTCATTATGCTATCCTACCCAATGGACTCCCAAGTTACTTCATCATGGTTATATTTTAACTGCATCCCCGCAGTCTCATTAACCATCCATTTTCATCCACCGTCAGTTTTCCAATCTGCAGATTATCCTCCATACATTTCCCTAAATACATAAACCCACCTATGGGGCCCCCACCCTCCACTTGTTTCCCAAACAACTTGCGCCATCATCGTCCAAGCCATATTACATTGGGGCACCCATTTCTATATCTGCACATTCATCCCAACTCATTCTTTATTCTTTAAGTAATTGTACAAAACCTTTTTCCCCAGATTTACATAGCTTTATGTTGTTGCCTTTAGCGACCTTCCTTTTTTCAGCAAAGAAACCTTTGCCGCCCTTGGTTGGAGAATTTTTCACTTCCTCTCATCAATGACATTATCCATAAACCCCGAGTATCTTATAGTACATACACCTCTTTTATCTCTGTGTTTGTCCATTTTGTCACGCCTCTAGCACAACTCACCCTCGTCTAGTCATCCCCCTGACGCTAGATTCAATTTTACGGTTGCTGCCACTTTGCATATCTCCCCAACCAAGGGAAGTCTTGAGTCTCACCGCATCCATGTACCTCATCAGTTCATAATCTCATCCAATGGATTTCAAGAAGCCCTTTTTCTCTTGGAGTTGTGTCTCTCTTTCTGTCGACATCAGCATGGTTTCTGGAAGGGTGACAATATCTTGCCTCTCATTACCTTTACAATGAGGAGTCTCGGACAGCACAGGGAAAACCACCATTGTTCTATGTTGTCATTTACCCCCATAACAATCGAATTCAACACTATCTTATGTTACGGTGGGTCTTACTTTGCGACTATTGCAATTGTTTTATCTTGGCCAAAGACCGCTCAAAAATTGATAAACTATCAATGTCTGCACATTATCGACACTTCTCATAGGTGTCCTTACCTTTCTTCAGAGTTTGTTCACCATCATAATTGTCCTTTGTTATTATCCAACAGCCCTGGAGGGCACTCCAGTGATCTACGTCCACACACAGCTTCAGTTATTGTATTACATCTTTTTGAGTTACATGAAATGAGCATGGGGCATGCCCGCCTCATTTGTACACAGTTTTGTTTTTTTTCCACACCTTGGGAAAGGCTTGGGTCCTACAGGTTCCCCTCTCCTTCCAATGGGTCACTCTTGCCACTCCCCACAATGCTCTTTCTTACACAAGTACTCTCAGTAGAAGAAACATTGATGTATTTCGACTATACGTATGTTCCTAACCTCACACATCAGGGGGCATATGTTATCACCGAAATTTTGTCCGCAAATGGTTACACGAATCTGGCATCTTCAAAACACTCATTAGTTCACTCATGGACCAAAAATGCATCTCTAAAATTTCCAAAACCATACAACCAACAATAAAATCAACATGCGCTAAAAATACACAAGGCACACACACACGTGTGACAGTCAGATAACGTCGGAAAATTGCACATGCTCCCAATGCACGACTGTGGACGCAAAAATCCGTGCACACCTCAAAATGTTGCATTTATGATATTGGTCGACCTTCCACCCACTTCTGGTTCATCTTCCAAGTCGATTTGACATCCAAATCTCGGTTGAATCCAACTGGGGGGCTGGTCAAAAACCTAAAGGTGTCTTAAAGGGCCCCTTATTCACAATAAGAACTGGTTGCATAATACCTCAAAGATATGCTATAAATGGAAGCCATGGGTGCACTATATTTTCAATGAATTCATTTGTATTGTTATGTTGTTGATATTCTCTTGGATGATCCTCTTTCCTCATCAAGAGCATGCTAGCACCATTTCATTTAGCCATTCATATCACCTCTTGATTGAATGTGCTTTGGATTATCTTCACCATTTCATTCTAGTTTGTTACTTGTAAGAAGAGTTCAATATTTGGGGGTCCAGGAGCCCTCCCTTGGAGAAAGAGGAGACCCATACATCTCCCTTTCTCTTTGGTGTTTTCTTTCCACTAATACAATCCTTTCCATTGGTGGCATGATTACTATTTATTTCTTGTTCTAATGTCCTTATGCACTCTAGTTTAGTTTCTTTTAATGTTCTTAGTTTAATTCTTTGCTTATCCTTTATGCTTTATACTTCTAACTCTTTCCTTCATTGTTGTCTTTCCTAGCTAACCCAACTGGGCTTGTAATCACCCTTATTTTTCTCATTGAGGTGACAAAAGAGGTACAACAAACAACACGGTGAAACCCTCGTGTGATAGACATTATGGTGTATCCACGGAGAGAATGAAATATATCAATATTCAAGACATATCATCCTTGTGAAGAGTTAAAGTGGCGAAGACAATGCTCTTTTTGAACAAAATATACCAGCATTGAGTTGTTTAACATTCAAGTCCTTTGATCCTTTGTAAAAAATGCATACCATTCAAATGGAACCATGAATTTTGCAATACTAAACCCTTTAAACATTTCCAAAAGTAATGTGATGTTACCCTTTTGAGTCCAATTGTTCCACTTAATGATGTATCAATTTGCATCAAGGAACACTTAAGATATCATACAGACATAAGATGTAATATATGACCATGACATTGAGTATTAAACTCTCATCACTAGTGCTAAAAAGATGAAGAGTTAGATGTTATGTGAGAGAGAATGTAAGTAATTTTCAAAACATAGAGATCATCAAAAAACAGTGCTATAAATTTCAATGCTTAACCATACAAAATGTGTGTGATCTGAAGTCAAAAATTTTAGCAATGAAACCAGTGCCAAATGCTCAAAATAGTGACCAATCTAAGTGTGACGTTTTCATCATAAAGTATGTTGTTGAGATTATTATTGCATTGATTTTATTTAAGAGGGTTTCAAAACCATAAAAGAGACCAAATATTGTGAATGTAAATGAGATAAAAAGTTCAAATTACCCTTTCTACAGACCTTGCTAAACCATTGTCAACAGTTCTCATAAATATAACATAAGTTCAAAGCTTACTTTAGGTGAGATATTAAACATTTTCATACCACATAACACTTCATATAATTATGTATGCATTCAGATCTGAAACATAATACCTAGAAACCAAGATGTTTATTTTCAAAGATGTGTTTAAGTATCAATTGCAAGTTGTTGCATACAATAGTTGGGTCATTTCCGTCTCTTTAGTATTGATTTATCATTATCAAACAAGTGTATCACAAAAAAATTTCATCGATGGCCTAAAAATATTGTATGTGATGTAAATAAGAGCAAGAACAGTCATTCTCCAAGCATAATAAACTCAATAAAATATTTAATGTCAAGTACTTTAGAGTTTATTAGTCACTTAGGGTTAGATCCATAGATTACCACATGGAAAAAAATGATCAATACCCTAGATCATGCCAATACTAAAGATAAATCCTGAAATACTTATTAGCACATGAGAGATCCAATCATTAGTCAAATATAACAATGAAAGGAAGAACTTAGATCTTAGAAATCTGCATAAATAGATCGATCAAATTCAAAACCCTAGATTGTATATTAAAACAAGAGGGAAAAAATGAAGGGGGTGGATTTTTTTGGTTTTTTTGGTTGAAGAAAATAATAGACCATTTCCTAGAAAGGGGTATGGGGTCACTACACAATTCTAGGTTAATTTTATTGTTTAGGGATGAGACCATGTTGAGGGAAACTAAAGGATGGCCTCTCAAGTGTTTACTAGGATTGATAGGCTTCTTCAAGAGTGGATGGGGTATTGGTCCTCAAGGAATCCTTTCCAAGCACTACCAAGGTGATCTTAAGGCTTGGCCTATGCAAGAGTGAAGATATCTAGGACATCCTATCTCAATGTAAAAGAAATAAGAAAATAATGGTCATGGTAATCAAGCAAGAAAGTCTATACCTTGATTTCCCTTCCAAGTGGAGAAAGGTGCCCTTCTTTGGCCTTATAGTAGCTTTATCTTCCAACAAACCTGAAAAATATTCTATCTAACCCTTACAAAATATCCTAAAACTACACATAAAAAAATATAGATGTCCAAGAACTTTTATAGGCATGTTTTCTCAATAATATCCAAAAAATGAAAATGAGAGAGGTCTCCCCCTTATATAGATAAGGAGTCTCCTTAATAAAAGGTGTAATACAATGTGCTAGCTAAAAATACGGGAAAAACTATTATCTCAAGTCAAAACCATGAGAAAAATATAATAAATGGGAAACAACCACCCTCACAATCCTCCAATACATGATCACCCCCTCAAAAGTGGTCAAATATGTAATACTAAATCACACGCGTGGGCTAGAGGGTCTAGGTGTTGGATTACTGAGAGGGGGGGTGAATCAGTAATAGCGTAATTATAATTCTTTTTCTCCAAATAATCCAAGTGTTATATCAATGTAGAATTATTATACAATAATGAGCAATAAGAAATTAACAATCACACACATACACAATACACCAGTGTTTTACGTGGAAACCCAAATCGGGAGAAAACCACAGAATGATTTTTATTATGTGTCTTGAAGAAGTACATTCATTGGAAGAACCAACTTCCTTTGTTTTCCAACTGCAAATGGAAGGAGGCTCCAACCACCTAGTTTCTCAGGCTACAACCTGAGGGAAGCTCCAACTCCCCAATTCTCTGGCTTCAACCAGAAGGAGGCTACAAGCCTCTATGTTCTCCAGCTACAACCGGAAGGTGGCTACAACCACCTATCCTTGCCCCGTCCAATCGCCCTGAAGTAGAATTAGAATTATGGAACCACTATCACACTATCACTGTGAGATATACCATTGTAAACCTGTACCAATAAACCTAAACCATGCATCAACCATTCATCAACCTGTAATCAACCTGTACAATAAACAAGCGCATCAACCATGCACCAACCTGTACCATAAACAAGTGCATCAACCATGCACCAACCTATACAAAACAATCTGTAATCAACATGTACCATAAACAAGTGCAACCAACCATGTACCAAGTATGTACCAAGTATGTATCAATCATGTGTCAATTACTCATCAACTAAGACTCATCAATATGTACCAACATCATCAACTATACACCTCATGTATGTGTCAACTCATCAACTACTTGTCTCAACCATGTACCCAAATTGTACCTCAACCAAAATCCCTCATCAATTTCATCATCCAAATATGATTTGTAACTCTGTAATAGACCTGATGTATATGATCACATACCTACAAACCTTCCTTAACTTTAAACAACAAGAGACTAGCATTTTCATCAAACTTTTCTTTAGTCTCACATGACTATTTTTGGATTAGTCAACAACCCTAACTTGAAATAATCATAACTTTGTACTTGTAATGAATAAAGATATGAAATTGAAACACAATTTTCTTCAATGTGTTTTATGCAATTCATCGAGGTTTCACTACTTGGAACCTCTCAGAAAATGAGTTATAGCAAAAATGGCATACCTTGCTGAACTTTAGCTTATTCTAGAGAGCAAACTTGTAGAGCGTGCCCCGCATGAAATGTTTGTTGAATCAATATGAAACTGTTACAAAGAATACTAAATACTTTACTATAACCAATACATTTGGTCTTACTAAATTGGTATCTGTTATGAAGAATTTATTACGGTTTTACCCGAAACACCTGTTTTTGACTAGTTTCAAGACTAGCCACAAACCCTATTTTCCACGGAGTGTAAATCCAAAAATACAACTACCCACAAGTTGAATTTCTTACTAGAGATACTTGTATATGTTTAATCAATGGCATAGAAATTTCACAGTTTGAATCATTCTAGAAAACAATTTATTGTGAAAATGGTGAGATGACCTGTAAATAACATACCTTAGAAAGCATCATCAAAAGAATTTATCCTTCCTTGAATTCCGTCCTTCTTTTCTTCACCTTCCCTCAGAAATTCGGGTTAGATGTCCTTTGGTTACCTCAAACACCTATAGGTATTCAATATTCTCAAGTGTGTCTTAAATGAGAGAGCCTTTCCTCTTATTTATACTCTCCAAGTAGCTTCCTTAAAAACATCTTCTAGGTCACTTTGCCCACTTTCCTTATCTTAGGTCTAACCCACTTCTAATTTCTCCATTAAATTTATTATTTAAATAATTTATTTTGTATTCAATTTGAATTATAGTACACTCATCATTTCACTTTATTATTTACCTTCTAAAATCTTTTAAACCACTTTGACTACTTTGACTTTTTGGGGCTTCTAGATGACATAAGAGGGTCCTCCAACTTTGTAAGGCCATAACTCTCAAACCGTGAGGAGTTATGTGACATTCCACATACCACCATAAATGGAATGACATGTACCATCCATATAGAATATTATTACCTGCAAATATATCAAAACTCATACCATTATCCATCAAACAAACTTGGGTCCATTACTCAACCTTGGGTTCTCCAACTTCTCATGGCCATAACTCTCTAACCGTGAGGAGTTATGTGACATTCCACATACCACCAGAAATTGCATGGAAAGAACTATCCATCTAGTATAGTTTCACTGAAAAATTCACTGAACTTCAGCTCATTATCCCACAAATAAGCATGGGTTCTCTAACCATACTTCTAGGACAACTCAATCCGCAAAACATCTTCCCATGAAGGCTTTCACCATAAGGGGACCACTTTGGAGTTCATCCATCTGCACTACTTATCAACCATGAAAAGACAATAATGAGTCATCTTTACATCAAACAAACTTGGGTCCATTACCCAAACCTTTGTGCTATCAGACTTTCTTGAAGGGTTGACATCAATGACAACTAACCTTAATCAACACTAGGGACAAGAGCACCCTCCTAAAAAACAACCAACACCCATAAAATGAGTAAAGAAGTGGTCAACAATGGGATTGAATACATAGGGATCTCCTCCAACCAACTCCTAGAAGTGAGGAAGGGGTCATCTCAATGTAGAAACCTATCAATAAACATGTCACTATGTCACACATGTGGGACGTCTAGGATGAGTTTCCAATGTAGTGTGGCATGTGCAGCTCCTCAAATAGCATCCTTATCTAATAAATAACACGGTCAATGCTAAATCAACTTGTAACTACTGTAATAAACTATGGCCATGTGTAACCACCTCTTATGAATCCTCCAATGTCTCAAGAAACCTCCCATCTGTAGTCTAGGAGGGAATAATCATGCATCCATGTGAATGAAGGAATCTAACTAAGAAAGGAGGGAATATCTAATTGGTTCATATGGAAATTGTGATGATGTGCCATCCTTGTCATCACTTGATGCACTGTCATGAATACAAGTAAAATTCCGTGGATCTCAAGACATGGTACATGGATCCTAATGGAAGGTACTCATTTTGAGTGGTGGGTCCAAATTATTTGCAAGTCAATAGGTGATGTACACTTGGTGATTTCTCTTAACACAACACAACAATAAGTGTTATTTGGAATACTTTCCTGAGTTTTACCAAGGGCGGAAACATTAACCCTCATACATGTGACAAGTCCTATAACAATGTGTATTTCCTAAGTTCCTATGTAAAAGGTAGGTCATGTGATGAATGATTATGGAAATGGGAAGGGAAAAACTTCATGTGATGACCATCAAAGTCATTTGATATGCTGCATAGGTCTCTTGATTTTATTCTACTAGATTTTGTGAGCTAGTATTTTATATAAGAGCCTTTAAGAGGGAACTTTAGGATCGATTTAATTGTCCTCGACGTTGTTTCTTGCTACCTTTTTTTTTTCATTTTTCTTTATCTGTTTGTTTTATTGAACAAGTCCCCTTTTCTTTAGATATTCATAAAAAATCTAGTGACTAGGGGAATTGGTATCATAGCGAAGTGGCATTGCCGAAGCTTTAATATTTTGGCCTTTATCATTATTTCTCTTCACATTTAGCCTTTTTGGATTTATTGAATTACAATTTTTTATTATTAATTACACATTTATGGTGATACTTGATAAGTCAAACATGATGAGTTCAAAAAAAAAAATTATGGATGGGATGGGGTGAAAGAAGAAGATGGAAAGTGTAAAGTGTAGTTATGATGTGAACAACACTACCTCAACCAATTTCCTAGTTGTATAATTGACTTGAGAAATGACAACACTTCTAAATGAAAACTATGGTCCCCCAAGGTATGACGAGGAAAATAATAAAATTGTAAATGTTATGAAGTGTTATTGGATATTGTTTCAATGTTTACCACTTTCATGATTAACAAATAATTTATAACATCACATCCAAATAAACCACCAATGCATAGTGCATATTTCATAAGAGAAGTGAGGGGGAGGATATAATATACCATAACTAAGGTAGCACAATCATACATTTGAAGGATAGAATGAGAAGAATTGTTTGAATCTGGTGAATATGAGCCAACATGACACCCTTGTGAGGGTGCTTTTGAATTAGTTACCCCTTGCGGGATAACATCTGGTTCCTACTCAGGGACATGCACTCTAATGCTAGAGTGTATGAGAACTATAGAATCTCTCGCAGACATGTGATTTACACATAATCTAACTTGGAAAAGACATCAACAAGAGTGAATCTATCACCTTGGGTGAGAAAAATACTACTTTGCAGAAAACAAAAAAAAAATCTAAGTCTAAACATGGAAATAAAGCATGAAAACATTCACAAGTAAATTATTCTAAATCAAGCCCCCCGGGGGGCAGCTCAATTGGCAAGTGTTGTGAATATGAAGTGATATGAAGTTCCATGAGGTTTCGAGTTCAAATCCCCCCGACTTACCCTGTGTGTCATGTAAGGGGCATCGTGGGCACACCTGGAGGTTATAGTAGTAGTAGTTGGATAACACGACCACGTGTAACGTGAGTATGTGCCCAACTAGTTGTTGATTCCACCAGATATATATATATATATATATATATATATATATATATATATATATATATATATATATATATATATATATATATATATATATAANATATATATATATATATATATATATATATATATATATATATATATATATATATATATATATATATATATATATATATATATATAATCAAATTATTCTAAATCAAATCCATCAAGAAACCAAGCAATGCATGAAAGGAAACACACAAATGAGGAAAAGAAAATGCAAAGAAAGAAATTAAGCAAACATCCTACACTACTGCTCGGGAACTTATTTTTCCTAACCCTACTAGCTAACTAAGAATTGTGGCTACTAGGTAATGTCAAAGATCCAATGCAATTTCTTGATGAGGTTATCATCTTCTTGAAAATTTCCCTCGTTCTTGGTTACAAACCAAAACATGGATTCATTTAAAATCAAACTAGTATCACAAAGAATATTGATCACTACTCTATTTGGAACCAAAGTAAGATTACACTCATGAAGTAGAAGGCCCAAATCATACCAAGGTTTTATAGTATTCCCATAAATTTCCTCCATCCAAAAATAAATAGGGTTGATGTAATTATTTCTTTCATTATAGGAGTGGCACAACCCTTTGACCTTAATTGTAAAATCATTAAGGAAAAGGGGACTAAAAGGCAACTCCTACTAGAATATGCAAGGAAATGGTTGATTTCCCATGCCACTCTTGGTGAAAGGTAATGAAGGAGAATAATCCAAAGGTGATGAAAGATGATGAGTACACTCATGATTCAAGGCTAGGATTTCTGGAACACAAGGTAGGGAATGCTCCATGTATATGATAACCATTTCACACTTAACCCTTTTATGAAGAGGTAACCAACTCCGGAGGAACATATTGAAGAAATATGAAAGTGACGAGATATTCCCTTCACCATGTTTTCCTTACCAATCCAAAATCTCATTCTCAAGAAAATCCAAGGACAATATAAACATCTTCATCTTAACATATGCATGATTAGTGTTGAGCTTTGAAATAACATCAATGAAATATGTAATATGTGAAATAGGTGAGTCACTAAGTCCATGGAATCTTGGTAGTTCTCTTCTCCAATATTGACAATTGTTTGGATACCATTGGATTCTCGAAAAATCCATAGTACCAAGTAAATTGCTTAAGAACCAATCCACTTCATTTCCTTCAAGGTTTGGATCATCTTCAACAAAATATTTGATGTTAGGTCCATTTTCAACAATATTATATGCATCCTCATAGCTAGTATCGTAAATGAGATCCCCTTCAAAGTAATAACATCTCATATCCCAATCATGTCTTCCAATGTGGACAAAGTCTTCAAGGCCTTTGTATGCTTCATGGCATGAAGTGAAGTCTATAGTTTTTTCTTCAAAGTCCAACTTTCAAAATGTTCCAACTATGAATCATAGAGTTCCAAGTTTTGTAAAGGTGAATAATCCACCACTTCATGTAATATTCAAGGTAATATTCAAGGGGAACAAGGATTTGGAGACCTAGTCTCCCATCAAGGTAATCTTCAACAGTGGACCCGCAAGGTTGATCAAAATACGAATCAAAGGTTTGGTAAAAGGTGCAAGTTGCTAAGTCATTGTCTTCACAAGGAGGGGAAATAAATATATGGTTGTTATCATCATCAAAGAATCCCTCCTCAAATTCATTTTCAATTTCCTTTAATTATTCTTCCTTGATAGAAACATGAAATATTTTTTGTTCCTATTCATCCAAGCATTCTTCATATTCTTGGTTTTCAATGGGGTTGAGATTTTTATGAAATGGTTCTTCCTCAACATGTTCATCAAGTGCTTTCTCTTCTATGGGTGATTGTTACACACAAAAATGTCACACTTAAGTGTCATCCCTATTTACACCTAAGTGTCGCAAGTGTCATAAAAGTGTCATATGCTCCTTGCTAAGTGTCACATACACCTTGACACCATGAAAGAAAATTTGTCAGAATCCCTAGTCAATGAGGAGGAAAAATATTTCATATGAAGGTCAAAATACTATGTGCTATTAATATTCATAAAAAAAATAAAAAAATAAAAATTAGTGTGACAATCGACCTCACATTTAGTTTCCTAATCTCAAGGATAGGTTTAGAATCTCATGGATGGTTGAGATATTTTCTCAAACCAAAATCCTAATTTGGTGGATCTTGAGAGATATTTCCTCCTTAAAATCCTTGAGAGATATTTTCTCCTTAAAATCCTTGAGAGACATTTTCTCCCTAAAAATATTGGAGAACCCATTTTAGTGGATCTAGTGAGTGATCTTATTCATGGTGGTTAAGCCTCCAAATCCTATATAATAAGGGTTTTCCATGGAGAATAGAAGGAAGGAGGAAGCTTGGAGATATCATACTTATGCTTGTGGGATTGATGCAAGGGTTGGACGAGGAGAGCTTGGAGGAGATGAAATTGATATCATTCATGGTATGTAAGTTTCTTTGTTCTCATTTAATATACTTGGCCTATTTCCTTCAAGTATGTGGTTTCATGTGCTTGTCTATCTTTAATTTGATTTTCATAGATGAATTTTCTTTGCCTAATCCATTAGAGTAGAAGGAAGTCGCTTGTTTCTTGTTGTTCATTGCAGGTATTAATTTGTACTAGGAATTGGATCAAGCCTGTGGATAGGAGCAGCTAGGACAAACATAGTAAACATAGTACATCCTACTTGACCTTCTCCTATCTTTTTCAATAAGAAAAATGAGTTTATAGGAATGGTAGTGTCCAAACGATTGTTTATGTCTTCGTATAGGGGTTAATAATCGAAGGGAAATTTCACCTATCCACGTGGGAATATTTCCATAAAAGAAATTAGTGACTCCACTAGGGAAGGACATTGACTTTTCTTTCCTTGGATCATCTGATATTTTTCCCACCTTTAGATATTATTTTCTGTTTGTTTATGATCCACTTCCATTTCTATCTTCTTCATTGAATATTTCACAGATTCTTTGGCAAAGTATTCTGAGTTTTTATCCTTTTTCTAAGTTTTTGGGAAGGGAAGAACTCCTTTACTGTGTACACTAGAGCGTTGATTTAGGATCAACGCTCCCTTGTAGTGTATACTAGAGCATTGTAGCACTATGAACCTTTGGAAACAAGAGCATTGATCTCCTTTTCTAGATTTTTCTTCCCCTTTCTGCTCACTTTTTCTCAGTCTAATCCTAAGGGGATTTTTGCTCAGAGACCTTTGAATACTCTTGACTTTGTTTTGATAAGAGTTGGGAATTTATCACTCATTTATGTTTATCCTTTGAGTTTGCAAATTTATTTTCTCTTAGTTGTGGTCCCCTTGGGTTAACATGATCCCTTGGTTCTTTTTTCCTTTTGAGTTTATATAATCTTTGTCTCGTAAAGATTTTAGATTGTTTGATTGTTTAGGATTGTTTATCAACTAAGATTTTCAAAGGTTTCTTGGTATTGAGCCTTCTTGTCTTCATTTGAAACATCTCACTTTTCAGATGATTAGGACTCTTATGAAAACCTAGCTTGATTTATGTTTCTTGTTGCTCATCATTTGAGGATTTTCATGTGTTTGTTTTCTTTCAGTTCTCATCACTTTGAGTGTGTTTTGTTTGATTGTTTTTTTCTTCATAGTTCTTTGTATCAAACTTAGATCTATTTAATCTGAAAGTTAAGAAGCAAGAAGTTTGCATATCTCCTTGCATAGTTAATCAAACAAATAAATTTTTCATTCATTAGGAAGTCTGCTTTCGTTTGTGTTTGGAAAAAGAGCTAGTTTTGCATGTGCATTTCGGTTTTCAGAAATATTTGCTTGGTAGTTTGGCATCATATTGGTCCTAGAAATTGAAAGTTTCGTTGTTTTGAGTGCTTGTTTGTATTAAGAAAAATATAACTCTTCTCCTTCCCATACATAGAATTCATCGAAAGAAAAAATTGCATATCATTCTTTTACATTCTATTGGAGTCGAGTCTATTATACATCATCAGTTTCATCTATGTGAACCCTTTGAGTTAAAATCCATTAAAATCAACCACGCACTAATAAAATCAACTTTTTTTTTTTTAGCACACCAACAATAGCTTAGGATTAGGGTCTTTGGACTAAGTGAAGTGAGTAAATTGTCTAATACTACTAAAGAGACTGTAGAACACTAAAGAGCGTATAAATCCAACTTCCGTATAAGCATAGCCAGGAACCCCCTCTCACACAAGGGATAAACATGAGGTTGTGTGCAGGAGAGCAACGAATATTACCCCTACAAATCTTAACCAATCATAAAGGATAGATCATATATTGGGGTTTGTTCCTGAGAAACCACTGGTTTCATTTGGTCTCAGTGCTTCATGAACTTTGAATCCATTCAGAGTCCTCTAGAGTCCTACTGGTCCACTTGTCTTCAGTTCTCTTGAAGAGCTTCAGAATTTGATATCTTGCCCATATGTTCAGTCTCGACTGTCAACTGTAACCTCTCGAAGGTTGACTGCGAGTTGGTAACCTTAGTGGCCTTTCCTAGGTACCTACAGAGATGACTATGGGGGGATTCCCACGATACCTGGGGAAGACGTCATATCACACTATCAGTACCCTTGAAGGGTGATCTTGTGAAAGTGAGGGTCGCTTGCACCGAAGAAGATTTGTTATGTGGAGATCGAGGTAAATTCTTCTCACTTCTTTGATGGCGGCTTGATATCTTGTCTTCAGAAGATCCTTAAATCTGTTGTTGCTTGGTTGATTTATTTTAGTTTTCATGGGAGTGTGTTTATTTGTATTTCATAGTTGGCCTTAGGATCATATTTTTCACAGTATACAAGGTATGGAACTCGACACTCAGGAACCACAACATAATCTTTCTTACGAAGAAGTGATCACATATCACACTTCTGAAACTGAGAGCGTCACTCCTGGAAGTGGCCATCACGTTGAAGAATCGGTCCCAAACTTCATAGAAATATTGACATCTTTTGTGAATCCTTTGTTTACTGATCCACTTGGTCAACCACTCTTTGATCCACCATCCACGAGATACATTGATTCATTTTATTCTTACTATTTACCACCCGGTTCAACCACTACACCATCCTTTGCAATGAACCCACCGATTTTTGGTTTTCCTAAAGGCCTTGGGAATTCATATTTTTCCACAACTCCCGTAGTTGATAATTCTGATGCTTATTCTTCACCAGAAACATCAGTGACTCAGGTAACCCTGACTCAACCACTTGCGCATTCATATCCTCTTGCACATGAGTCCAGTAATATTCATGCTTCATTTTTTCCACACATGCACACACCAAGTGCTTTACTTGGTCGTCTCATAGGTCAAATGGCCAGCAGTCAAGTCATTCACACAACCACGATTACACAAGCTACTCAACCTCTATCTCACACATCACAAATTATTACTCCTTATTACACATTATTTTCTTCATCCCTATGACCGTTAATGGTGTAAACCTATCTATTGTCTTTAGAAGGATCAGTGGCCTAAATTCCTGAGGAAAGAAGGGAGAAGAACTTTTCCTGAGAGAAGAAATTTTATTTTCCTTTGTAAAAATCCTATTAAGGAAGTTCATCGCAGGCTGCACTATATATAGGGTGCAACGATGCATGATCGTCACCCCCTTCTCTAAAGCTAGGTTACGACGTCTCCACAGGCTGCACTATACTTAAGGTGCGACGATTTTCATACGTGGTAAAAACAAGCATCTTCTCGATGCTTCTAGAAGGAGAATCTTATGTGGTGAGGTGGCCTTCGATCGGTTTGGATCTTACTCACTTTTTTGATTTAGTGGGATCATCCTAACCTCCTCACCTTATCCTCTTCAGCTTATAAAAGGAGAGGAGCTCCCATGGAGAAAGTTGGCTAGATCTTGTAGATTGGAAATTTGTCTTGAGATTGTTAGCTTGGTTAGCGTGGCTTTGATATTTTCTTTGTCAAGATAGATTGTGAGTGACTTTCAGATCTATAGTCATGGAATCCTTGGATCATAAGTGTGTGTGAAGCAAGGAACTGTTGGAAGGGATCTTAAGACATCAAGGCTTTGGTTGTAATCTCTCTTTCTATTATTTAATACAGATGCACTTTTCTTTCCTATATGAATCTTATTTGTCCATATTGTATGATACCTTGATCACATACATAGTTTCATATAAAGTAGGCTCGGTTATTCTTGTCTTCATTGGCTTGTGTTCCTTTGCAGATATTTCTTCATAAGCCTTACAACAAAGCTTGGAATGCATTGACGAAGTCAGATCTTCGATATTTAAAAGGTATGTCCTAGATCCATTTATCATTTGATAATTGAAATATAATGAAAGAGTAGTGTATTGTCTTGTTTTGTTCTAGTTTTGTAGTGAAGCTAGGGGGATTGATTTGTGCCTGCACTTAACAATTAGCCCGCTAACAAAATTGGCGACCATACTGGGGAACAAATTGTTTTCCTAATTTGTCTTGATTTCTTGATTTGATTGCTTGGGTTCTGTTTTCTGAGTCACTGGGAGACCCCGCTTGACTCTCTCACTGTTAAATTCACTGGAAAACCTTCTTGCTTTTCATTTTTTCCATTTTTGTTTTGATCATCGCATCCTGCTTTGAGGTACAGTGCGACGATCTAGGATCGATGCACCCTACCCATTTGACACAATGCAACCTCGTTGCACTGTATTTGTTTTCTAGCCTGTGATGATCAAGGATCATCGCTCTCTATTAGTCTACAACCTGCGACAATTGTGAAAAAAATTGATTTTTGATGGTTTTTCTTGCCCATATCTTAGATATGGTTTTGGGGTGATTTGTTGGGTCTGATTACAATCTGCTTGACAACTTTGAATCTGATTTTTGTCATATTTGCTTTGTTTTTGCTTTGTTTTCTTTTGAAATATTTGGTCTCTTGCTTTGAGTGTCTTTCAGTTACAAAGCATTGTTTTTCTTTAGAATTGTTTAGTGAAAGAACACTTTTTTTTCTGAATAATTCATGTTAAAAGAGAAACTTAGTTTGGGTTTTTTTCATTTTGAAGTGATTTTCTATTGCTTTTAGCTATCTTTGAAAAACAAAAAGTTTTAATTTCTTGTTTTGCATTACATTGGGTGCATCCTTGCATTTGAAGTAGTGAAATTGCATGGTTTTTGGCATTTTTTGGTCTTGAATGTCTTTGGCATTTTTTAGTCTTGAATTTTTTTGGCAATTTTTTGGGGGGACAAGAATCGTATATTGGTGTACAGTCTCTTTGGCTCATTTCTTGAAGAGCTTGATATTCATGATTTTAATAAAATTTTGGGACATTGTGCATCTGGGAATGATAAACGTTTTCTCCTTCTCGTAATATAGCTTTCATCGAAGTGAAATATTTTCATTCTCATTTCTTTGCATTTTTTAGAGTCGGTCAAAACATCATTTAGTCCGCACCATTTTCCTATTGAGTAACAACAACCTTAAAATAAAGATCTTATAAAAATTGAATAGACATTTTTATATTTTCTGGTAGCAAACCTACATTGGCTTAGAGTGTAGGGCTCTGGAATAGGTGTGAAAGATAACTTTCCAATGCTGTAAACAAACATAGAATCTTGAGTTAGGGAGCGGTGAAATCCACTTGCTACATTTTGTCCTAGGAAGCCCTTCTAACACAACGGTCAATCACGAGGTCACATTGAGACTGGCAAAGTTACTCACCCTGTTTTGTTGGTCTTGGTGTAGAGATTGTGTGTATTATTGGGGGTCACTTGAGGGTATACCCACGATTATCTGTGGGAGCTTCTCAAGTTGATTTCGAGCTAGATACCCTGCCTTTGCGCGTGGATCGGACGGTCGATTGTTTCCCCAGGCATCACTGTAGTAATTGGTAACCTTAGTGGCCTATCTCTTTAGGGTATTTACACGAGGTGATTGTGGAGGGGAAAGTCTTCACGGTACCTGGAATCGATGTTGGCCAAACTCACTCAGGCTCCTTAGAGGGTATACCCATGATTATGTGTGGGATCTTGCACCAAGGCATAATTCCATTAAGTAGGTCCTCAACGTAACTTTTCCACTCGCTCAATCTCATTCCCTTCTTACATTGTTCCTGCGACGTTGGATTTCATCACCAACTAGTGCGTTCATTATAAGAAGGTTTTACTTGCTTGTTTTCTTCCTAGATTTTTAGTCTGTGTTGTTTGTTTTCCCTAGCAAACTCTAGTATGGGTCTATTTTTAATGGCGTCAGTTTCCAGAATGACCAATGAGGGAACCCCTTTTCCATGGGAACCTTTTGTTTTTCCATCTTACGGAAACGTTGGTCCTCCTTACATCGCTATTTTGATCCTTCCAGGTATAACAATTGGATTGTCGGTATGGTTGTTTTCCACTCCAGTAATCCCGAATGAAACAAGTTCTTCTATTGTAAGAACTTCCCCCCAAGAAAATCAACCTCATGTTGATCCTTCTCCTTCTTCACTAGCAAGATCTTCTTCTCCTTCTTCACTTGCAAGATCTTCTTTCGTTTCATCTTATTCGTTGAGTGAAACCTCTTCAGCTAGTAACCCAGTGGATAAGAAGAATAATAAAAGGAAGAATAAGAAGAAGACAAATAAACAAGGGTCCAAACTTCCAGCCACTATCGGACATGTTGGAAAACCACCAATTACTGCTAATCATGTTGGGAGTGTTGATGATTCCAAGATCACCCAAACAACTCATAAGCCCAAGTACCCTTGAGGGATTTGTAAGGGTATCCATCTTCTTAAGGATTTCCCTGGTCTATCCAAGGTTATAGAAGCATGGTCTACACACCCTCGCCAACCCATGTCATCAACCTTTGAACAACATGCTGATGACCTCCCGTCAACTAGTCAAGATACCATTGGGAAGAAGAAAAGTAGAGTCAAGTTCTGATGTATGTTATGCAAAGGGAGTCATCAAACTCACCTTTTTCCTCGTATGGGCGAAGCCTCAAAATTAATGGAAGACATGACTATTTCAAAACCTCAACTTCCAGTTGTTTATCGCAAGGTTACTCTCAACAAAGCTATAGTTGATGGAATGATCAATCTGATCCCTTTATCAGTCAATCCGGTTGATCATATAGTCAATTTGGTCATGTCCTTAGTCACACTAGTTGACAAAGTGGTTGATCCGATCCCATCTTCGGTCGATCCCACTCTCCTGTTGGAGAGTGCAACCCAAGCGGTTGATTCACTTCCATCTGTCGACCCCATTCTCCCCTTGGAGAATGCAACCCAAGTGGTCGATCTGATCTCGTCATCGGTCAATCCTACTCTCCCGCTCGAGAGTAAACCCAATACTGCCAATGTGTTTCTCATTGATACACACTCTACCATGCTAGGGGGAATTCCTCCTTCTCCCATGAAACCTCCTCCAAGTAATGAGGCCATCCTTTTTTATTGGGGTGCACTAACTGGACCTTGTCTTCCCTCTCACATTCCTTTCCAGATTACAGTACAGGTTTGTGGTTGGGACATTCCTCAGATGTTGATAGATGAAGGTGCATCCGTTAGTATTTTTTCATATGTTGCTTGGCAAGCTTTGGGTTGTCCTCAGCTTGCGCCAGTTACGTAGAATCTGTTCGCTTTTAACAGAAGAACCAGTCAACCTTTAGGGACCCTTCCTCAGTTTCCTGTAACTTTGGAAGGGAAAAATGTCTTTATTGATGTCATGATATTCCAAGACCCCTTGGATTTCACTTTGATCCTTGGGAGAGACTATGTCTATGCCATGAAGGCTATCGTGTCCACTCTTTTTCATGTGATATATTTCCCTCACGATGGAAGAGTTGTAACTATTGATCAACTTTCATTCGTTGGTCCTGACTTGACCTCAATGACCTCCTTAAATGGTTCTTATATGTAGATAGTATTTCCTCTACCACAAGTCAATTATGTGGCGTTGTCTCCCATGAATTCATCTTTTGATTATTTAGATCCGGTAGTTGACATGGTGATCTCTTCGATAGGGATTTTAGAGCATGGTCTCCTTACCCCTGTTGCATCCCTAGACATGTGTTCCTTCCAGAGTGTGTTTCTTCCATCAAATGAATATCTCTTGGAATCCATGACCGAGTTTTGTCCCTTGACATGGTGTCCTTCCAGAGCATTGTCCTCTTGGAAGCCATGATCAAGAAGAGTCTTTTGAGCATGGTTTTCTGATTTCAAGCTTGTTAAAAATGAAACAATACACGAGGATAGTTTTTGCATCCTTGTGCAAACCTCGTTAAAAAATGAAACAAATGTTACAAGCATATTTATTCTCCTGTGTCAAGCTTGTTAAAAAATGAAACAAAGGTCTGGGGATTGAACCTGGATTCTCCAGCATAGTTCCTATTCCTGTGTCAAGCTCGTTAAAAAATGAAATAGATTTTCCCCCTCTTCGATTAAGTCAAGTACTTCGTTACATATGGTATTTGAAGCTTCATTTCATCCCTTTATTGTTGATACTGAGAGGGGGGTGAATCAGTATCAAGTACAATTTAAAAATCTTTTTCAACTTATACTTAAACCATTCAATTATATCCAATGAGAAATGAACAATAGTATAAGAGTTACACCAATACACCACAATACACCATGCACAATATATGAGAAATAATCAATAGTTTTTGTTCAAGGGAAGTAATGACTTCCAAAGGTAGCTACAGCTTCCAAGTGTAAAGGGAGGGATAAACCTCCAAGAGGAAGATACAATACTCCAATATCAAGAGATATTTGAACTCTATATCCTTGCCCCTTCCTTCCACCCAAGAATATATGAGAGATAATACAACTTTACATTAAATCATCACCATCAACCAATCATCACATAGAACCTGATAATGCTTTCTGAGACTTCTTCAATTTCTGCAATTATTCAATTCTTGGAGTACTCTGATCCTGTAGATAATGTTACTCAATGTATTCTCTGAAACTCCTCTAATTTTCACTCCTTGAATCCTCCCCAAAAAGAGCTTATAGAAGGAATGGTAGACTTTATTCAATTCTGGTCTGTTCAGAAGACCCAACTTGTACATCATGCCCCGCGCTCAATATTTAACATCTGATTCTGAAACTTGCACACAAGAAACTACATTCCATACGCGTTCCAATGGAAGTGGTCCCACTACATTTGGAGTCTGTATGAAAACGTTATGACTGTTTTACCCAGAACACATGTTTATTGACTAGTTTCAGGACTAGTCACAAACCCTATATTCCACAGAGTGTATCTCCATAATTATAGCGAATCAAGAGCTGAACTTTTTACCAGAGATACCTTGATATGTCTTCTCAATACCATAGCGATTTAACCATCTGAATCGTTCTAGAAAAAAATTTATAG
>ML778090.1:308390-346172 GCA_009831015.1 Picea engelmannii | reverse complement strand
GTCCTAACAAGTAATTGTCTTACCTACACCATACCAAACATTAAGTTGTCAATTTTTTATATTTTGGCTACTCCTTTCGATTATGATATGTTTATTTACAGTGACCTACATCTTTATAATAAGGTCAACATATTTATAATAAGCTGATCATATGTGTAGAGGATCAACATCATGACGACATAGATAGCATCTTTATAATAAGGTCATATGTGTACAAATGTTTTCTTTATATAATAACGACATATACACCTAACATAAGTTTAGGGTTAGTGTTTATGAATCTTATTAGTCCCTGCTAAAGCAGGGAATATAGCAATCAATTACTATCATTTCACCAATTAGGGTTGAGTTTTAGGAGCAATTCCATATATTTATCAATGAAAAGAAAGAGAGATTATAGCTACAATTGAAGGGAAAAGGGTATGTGGATTTCATAAACCTAGAATATTATGGAATCCACATACCCTTTTCCATAGAGTATACTAACTATATCCAAAAATCAAAGACATGAAATATGGTATAACTACACATATTATATAAATATATTATCAAGGAAAAAATAAGCTAAATGCAATTTGGACATTTGAAAAAAAAATTACAAGTTAAATGAGTACATCAATAAAAAATAGCATACTAACCTTGCAAGTTCAAAATCCGAGCTATGTAGATCGAGAATTGGATTTGTTCAACCGGTGGGTGACGGAAAAAATAAACAGCTCAAACAAAATTCAAGAACAGTGTCGCAACTATAGCAATTGTGTCGCAAAGTCTCTTAAAGTCACGTATATATAGATAAAATAGTCAACTAGCCATTAACACCGACCAATGAGATAGACAAAATTTTCGTCGCTATTGCCACGAAAGTGTGTCGCTATAGAGATGAAAATCCCGACTAGGTTAAACTAAGATTTTCGTCGATATTGCAACGAACTTTCATGGCAATAGAGACGAAAATCCTGCCCTGTTTAAAAAAAATATGAAACTAATGGAAGCATGGAAAATTTTCGTGGAATAATCCACCCATATGTAGTAGTGAAAGATTATTATTGTTGACCAACTTGAGTATACAACTCCAGATATCAACAATGTCGCAACAAATAATGTCCCTTTTCTAGGACATAATAATTTTTAGAGTGTAGGTATAGGTCTTCTCAAGGATTCCTCGCTCATGGGGGTTTTTCCTTTGCCTGCTCCTCCCACCACGTAGGTTTCCACCTTAAACATGATTTCAACTCAGGTACGACAATCCTTCGATTCATCTCATCCTTTGGTAGTACCTGGTCTCAACGAGCATAGTTCTATGTCTTTGTCAAGCTCGTTAAAAAATGAAACAGACCCCCCTCCATTACAATCAATTCTCACTCTAGATTGAGAACTTGAACCTTCTTTTCCTTTGCCTAGTGAAAATGTTTCCATTAGTAACCAAAAACCTAAAGGAGGAAAGAAGAAGAGTAACTGGAGGAAACAACGCTTGGGGGGCAGGTCTCCAGCCTCTAGACATCATGTTGGAGAAAAAATGCTAACTTCTTCCAAAGAAATTGGGGGAAAACTAGCTCTAGAGAGACACGTTGCTAGGAGTGATCCTCATTCGAAGCTCATTCCCATCGTAACATAGTATTTTTTTTCTAGAACGAGCTTAGTCTTTGTTCTTTTTGGTGCTCGTAAATACATGAGAATAAGTTACCAAGCTTAGTCTTTGTTCTTTCTCGTTCTCATAAATACGTGTGAATAGGTTATCGAGTACACTTTTATCTCTTTTTCAAACTCGTAAAATCTATACGAAAAATGAACTCTTTGGAGTCTCCTTTAATCTCTTTTCAGACTCTCTAAACATGAAAATATTTTCGAGTGATCTTTCTTCCTTTCAGACTCATTAAAAGGTTTGAAAGGGCGTCTTTCGAGTAATAGTTTATCTCTTTTTCGGCCTCGCAAAACTAATTACGAAAAAAGGAACACTCTAATAAAGCATGATTAGAAGAGTTCTCCCCTGTATTGTTTTACACTTTTTTCGGTCTTGGGAGACTAAATTTACGAAAAAATCATCCATGGAGTTGCCTTTAAGTTCTTTTCAGACTTTCTAAACATGAAAAAACACTAAGTTTTCCATCTCTGGATTCACCAAACTACACATTGAAGGACCCATATGGGAACAAACCCTTACTTCTTCTAGTTCGTTAAATAAAGGAAGAGGAACTTATCAAAGGTGATTTATATCGAGCATGTGTTACCCTCCTCAAGATTGTTAAATGAAAAAGAGGTACTCATCTATCTGGGTGGGGGGGAAATTGAAGGAAGTGGATCAATTTTTTGGGAATCCTTTATGGCAGTTATTGTCTCCCTTGAACATGGCACCTGTTTGCGTCTCGTCTCGCATTTGGGTAATCCACTTGTCTCTAATTGATACTAATTCCATGTGTTGCCATACTTTTTTCGTCTAGTAGAAGAGTTATCTTATTTCTGTCACATTATATTATTGGTACTCATCAAGTCAATGCTTCCAAGTCAGTTGTCATGCCTCATCATGTTCAAGGGAAGTTTCACTTCAAAACATCCATATGCAGTATTGACAGTTTCCATTTTTTGTGCCAGTCCATACTCATTCGATTCACCATATTACATCATTTTCCTGTGTCAGTTTCATGTCGATGATGGGGGATACATCAAGGCCCTCCTTCGATGAGTCTTTTCCTATCGACTTCAACGCATCATCCGGGAATTAGACTTAGAAACCAGTTAGTACCTTGGGAATTGCATGCCTCAATGGAATGCCTCCTCACTTCCGAAAATAGGTTTACGTCATTGAACTCTGATCAGATGATTCCACAAATGTTTGACCTCAACTCATTTATTCACATTCACTAGAATGTACTAGGGTGTCTTGGGAGTCATTGACATCATTGGTGGTTTCTATCACACTTGTTAACGATTTACCTCAATGATTGGTAATCAAATGGTTTCTACCATGTTCGACATCAAATCATCTATTCGCATGGATAGATTCGTTCAGAATTGGGATGAAGACCCTAGGTTGAGCGTTCAATTTGTTATCTTCTTTTCCCAGGCTGCGAAGGAGATCATTTGAGAATGTTGATATATATATATTGTCACATGGATCCACATTGTATTGGTATGTGGCCATGTTTTATCATCTCGTAGATCCACTGTGTATTTTTTGTGGCTACGATCAGTTCATGTCATGGAGGTATGGATCCACATTGTATCTATAGTGGCCATATCCTTAGTCAGTATTTTTCATGGATCTGCAATGTATTGGTTGGAGACCGTACTTTGAGTCATCTCGTATTCCCAGCGTAGGTATTCCCGCCTCATAAATGGAACATATATTAATATTGTTTGACGGTTGTTTGCAGCTTCTACCAGGTTCTCCAACTCCATACCCTTGCATTAAATAATTGTAAAGTGTTTCGGCCATAAGTTTCTCTTCTGACCTCACACTTTAGGGGGCATCTGTTCCACATAAAAATGTCACACTTAAGTGTCATCCCTATTTACACCTAAGTGTCGTAAAAGTGTCATATGCACATTGTTAAGTGTCACATACACCTTGACACCATGAAAGAACATTTGTCACAATCCCTAGTCAATGAGGAGGGAAAATATATCATATGAAGGTCAAAATACTATGTGCACATGAATTATTTATTATTATTCATAAAAAGGAAATTAATTTAGTGTGAGAATCCACCTCACATTTGGTTTCCTAATCTCAAGGAGAGTTTGAGAATATCATGGATGGTTGAGATATTTTCTCAAACCAAAATCCTAATTTGGTGGATCTTGAGAGATATTTCCTCAAAATCCTTAAGAGATATTTTCTCCCCAAAATCCTTGAGAGATATTTTCTCCCTAAAAATCTTGGAGATCCCATTTTAGTGGATCTAGTGAGTGATATTCTCCATGGTGGTTAAGCCTCCAAATCCTATATAATGAGGGATTTCCATGGAGAATAGGAGGAAGGAGGAAGCTTTGAGATATCATACTTAAGATCATGGGATTGATGCAAGGGTTGGACGAGGAGAGCTTGGAGGAGTTGTAGCTGACATCATTCATGGTCTATAAGTTTTCTTTGTTCTCATTTAAGATACTTGGCCTATTTCCTTCAAGTATGTGGTTTCATGTCCTTGTCTATGTTTAATTTGATTTCAATAGATGATTTTTCTTTGCCTAATCCATTAGAGTAGAAGGAAGTCGCTTGTTTCTTGTTGTTCATTGCAGGTATTGATTTGCGCCAGGAATTGGATCAAGCTTGTGGATAGGAGAAGCTATGACAAACGTCATAAACATAGTACATGCTACTTTACCTTCTCCTCTCTTTTTTGATAAGAAAAATGAGTTTATAGGAATGGTAGTGTCCAAATGATTGTTTCTGTCTTGGTATAGGGGTCAATAATCCAATCGAAAGTTCACCTGTCTGTAGGGGAATATTTATGTAACAGTGATGCAATGGGAAATTCTTCTTCCTTTGGGAGGGATGCTATGGTACATTTGATAAACATCTCAATTTCCTCATTTTCAAGACTAGGATCCCAATATTTGAGGTACAACGTCAAAAAACCAACAAATGAATTGATTTTTCCTACAATGTCATAAAAAAACCAATTGTTTTCCTTGTCTTCCAAAGAACATATAAAAGTGTGCATCCAAACACCCTCATAAATAATATTAGATTCATTCACAACCTTAATGAAAGACAAAACTTGTGATAGGGATGACATATGATTTCCATGAAATGAACCAATGAGGTCAAGTAAATATTCATGATAACATGTATGTGGAGCTCCCATAATATTTGAACAAGTAAGTGGAGTACACATACAATCACATGCTTCTACTATTTCCATGTTTCAATTCTTCAAATTCATGGTTAAAATCCTTACCAAATTGAAGTGGAGTGGACAAGGTGAATTTTCAAAAACAATTAAAGATGATTGCTTCACCCAACCTTTTAAAATATCTAAGAGAAATGGGATTCTTCCCTTCAACGGAGTCGCGAGATGAGTAAACTTGATAAAATCTTTGAATCCTACTCATCAAACTTTGTTGAAGACAAACTTCTAATAACCAGGGAATGGCCTTTGTCCCCAACAACGATGCCAAAATTTTAATGCTCAAACTCTCACTAAAAGGAAAGTCCTACATTAACCCTTATACATGTGACAAGTCCAAGGACAATGATTATTTCTCAAGTCCCTAGGTAAAATGCAGGTGATGTGATGAATAATTATGGAAAGGGGAAATGAAAAGCTTCATGTGATGACCATCAACGTTATTTAATATGATGCATAAGTCTCATGATTTTATTCAACTAGATTTCATGAGCTAGGATTTTAAATAAAAACCTTTAAGAGGGAGCTTTAGGATTAAGTTACATGTCCTTGACACTGCTTCACACTACCCATTTTTTTGCCTTTTTATTTATTTATTCGTTTTATTGAACATGTCCCTTTTTTTTTAGATATTCATAGACAAGTTAGGGACTAGGGGCGTTAGCCTCATGTCGAGGTGGAATTGTTCAATATTTAATATTTTTTCTTTTATCTTTATTGCTCTTCACCTCTAGCCTTTTGGATTTATTGACTTGAGATTTATTTATTTTTAATTAGACCTCTCCAGTGACGCTTGTTAAGTCAAACACGATCAGGAAAAACTTTTTTTCATGGATGGGATGGGGTTAAAGGGGAAGACAAAAAGTGTCAAGTGTGGTTAGGATGTGAAAAGCACTACCTCAACTAGTTTCCTAGTAGTACAAATTGACCTAAGAAATGACAACACTTCAAAGGAAAACTATGGTCCTCTAAGGTATGGTGAGGCGAACAATAAAACTGTAAATGTTTTTTTTTAGAGAAACGTGGAAATTTGTATTTATAAAAACCGCATAGGATGCAGAAGGAGTACATTGTCTTGAAAAAATTAAAAAAAAATCAAATTCTTTTCTAGCATATTTACAAAATTGGGACTAGATTTTTTTTTAGCTTCTACGTATCTTGTCTTATGCTTAGTTACAATATATTTGACTAAATATATTTTGCAAAATAGGCCTAGGATATAGACAAAAAAACACGTCATACACTTCTAGAGACTTGGGTGGGTCATGGTATTCTAGTTCTTCGTTTATGGAGTCTCATAGGGGGGAATTTAAGTATGGTATATGTCGTCGAGCTCCTTGAGATGATTCTTTATTTGATGGTGTTGAAATTTACATTATGGGGGAGGCGGAGCTGGGTCGAATCTTGAGTTCCTCAATTTGTTGCCTAATATATTCACACTCGTCTTGCATTTGTTGGATGTGTTTTTTATGTTAAACTATGATTTCAATGATGGAGAGAACTTGAGTTGGGATTCCTTTGAGCTTAATCTACAATGATTGAACTGTGGTAACCAAGTTGTTGTGATCCTCCATCGAAACCTCTTTGTTTCTCCTTGATCCACATTGGTTTCCTCTATGCATTTTTGTGGTGTTGGGAGATGTTGAATTGAACCTGAATTCTTTGATTTGATGATGGTTAGAGTCCAGAGAATATCAGACTAGTAGGCTCTTTGTTTTTGGAGGAAAAATGGTATGTAATGAAGAGAAGGCACAATCTATGCTAAACATGTTCCTAACATTCACGAACTAAGAGAATAACAAGCCCAAGGAGAGGCATTTGTTCCTGGCCTTGGAGTGTCGGGATCTTGTAGAGGCATACAAATGGAGGAAACAAATAATATAATATATTGGATGGAATGTCATGGATATTCATAACCCAGGCCTCGATGAACACCGCCTTCAAGACCTCAACGGAGAAGATAAGAGTGATAGGATATTAGGTTTTGGGGCAAAAATGGCATGTAATGAAGAGAAGTTGTAGTTTATGTTAAACAGGTTCCTGGCATTCAAGACTGAAGAGAAGAAGAAGCCCAATGAGAGCCATATTTTCTTGGCCTCGGAGTGTCATGATCTTTCTAAGGCAGACAAATAAAGGTAGCAGATAATCTGGGAGATTGGACGAAAAGTCATGGATATTCAAAACTCGGACCTCAGTGAAACCCACTTCTGATACCTCAATGATGAAATCAACAAGTTGAATAGGGAAAGGGGGAACTGGGAAGCTTAGATTGTAGAGCTTGGCAATCTTCATTATGCCAAAGTAGGGGACAAGATAATGGACTTGGAAGGGAATGAGGTTGATGTGCCTGGTGCCACCAGCAAGGGTCCCGATTACAAATACTTCGGGGCTGTGAAATTCCTCCTTGGAATTAAAGAGCTATTGGATAATCTCCTTAAGGTGAAGTAGAGGAGGTTTAAGTATGATATTTATAAGCGAATTGACACCAGTCAATATGGCTACAGGGTTGATGAGGACAATATATTGGAGAAAGTTGAGGAGCCTGTGGAGTAGGAGTTGCTAGCTAGATCGTTGAGAGAGTGGAAGAGGATTGATTCTGTCAAGAGGGAGTTTAGGTTGATCGTCAAGAGTGAGTGTAGTTGCGGTGAAGAAATCTGAATTTTGTTTTAAGAAGATTAATGAGCATGTTCTAAGACAAGAGGCACCAACAATGCACACCTACCATTCTGATGTGTGGTGCATAGTTTTGAGCTATGTGTTATACAATTTTGAGACACACTTCTAGAGGTGCTTCTAGTAAATTCATAGGACAGACCGTCGAGTCTGGGGTGAGATGAACTCATAAAGTGCACCGCGCAAATTTAAAAATAAAATGTAAAAAGGGCCAAATCTGTGCCCAATTTTAAATTTTAATCCAATGAAATTGAAAATAAGGAGGTAACAAATAATTTATTTGGTCTCTTCTCAGCTAAGGAGGCATGGTTTCCCCATAGAGTAAAAATGAAAAAGTGCATTATTTTCCAAAATTTGAAAATGTATGGAATCTACCAGTGAAGCTATCGAACTGAGGAATAAACATTGTAGAGCATTGCAAATAGGGTGGTTGTAAAAGGAGTGCGAACATTGATGCTTCAGTGAGTCGTTGGAAGCATAGAAGCAAATGTGATAATAAATTTGGTTTGGTCATTTTTTTTTATTTTACCCTATCACAGTGCGCCTGGCAGCAAGACTCATCAGTGAGTTATGTTGTATGGGAACATGCCTACACACTTTATTTATTTTATCCTATCTCAGTGCACCATAGAATAAGATACATCAATGCATTGTATTATGAGTAATGCACCGGTTGTATTTTTGGCTATATGATAAAAAAACTTGAGGCTATAATACTATTAAATGCATCATATTGTTGTTCGGTGCATCAATATTGTATACGCATTGGGTTGGTTAGGTTTTTTCAGCACACCAAAAATGTTTTTTGTGTTTTTTAAATTAAAATTTTTTATTGAATAAGCAATTGTTCTAACCTAATCTGATGTGTCCTTCGTATGCGCCCCGATGATCTTATTTTAGAGTGGAGCATCGATATGCATTTTATTTTAAAAAAAAATGATATTTAAGAATTTTATATTAATAACAGTTATCGATGTGCTTTATTAGTTCAACACCAGGGCATTATGTTTGTGAGCGTCGATGTAAAAACCTTCGGCCACCCACCTCCACTATAAATAGCGAAGGGATAAATTTTTCAGGGAGTTTCCATAAAAACCTTCGCTACAAGGTGTTCTCCTTGTAGTGTGTGCTCAACTGCTACAAATACCTGTAGTTTAGATGTCCAAATCTTTCATGCAAAATTATCCTTAAATAAATTTCAACATGTGCAAATAAAGAGGAAATGGAAGAAGGCTCAAAAAAGTCAAACATGTACAATCCAGAACTATGATCAACTCTTCCAAAAACAACAACGATGTACAAATTCTATATCTCTCGAATGACTACATCATTAGGAGAAAACTCTATTGTTTTCCCATCACCAAAATAAAAAAATATAATAAATAGAGAGAAGATTTGTAGAGATGCCATGAACAAGGAGAACATCGTTGATGCACTCATTTAACTGCATGATGCTTGATCCTAAAACATCAAGTGTGTAGAGTCTCCAACTGCAATATATAAAACGTTACAATCGAATGTGGAAGGTAGCAAGTCATGAGAATGATTCATATGATGTGATGCACCAGAATCAAGTATCCAACTATCTAAAGTTGCATATAAATCTTGAGTAAATAAAGCATGCCCTTTACCATATGAAGAAGGTTTGGGCAATGGAATTTTTTATTGCTACATGGCTTCATTCAAAGCTTCTAGTTTCAACTAGAATTTGGATTCAACGTACCCAAGTCTATCACAAAGACTACAGGTTTCACTTAAATTATTCTTCCTTGTCTTTGAGGAAGACTCACTCAACTTGGAAGACATAGGAAAAGATTGTGTTTTCTCCTAAGGCTTGGAGGTAGACTCACCAGCTTGAGCATAATATTTATTTTGTTTATATTGAGTTTTATAATTACCTTTGGAGTTTCGATCCATAAGAGCCTAATTCTTAGAGCCAGAAGGAGAATTTGATTTCATAATCTTAGATTGTTCCCTGGTAAGATGCTCATAGAAAATCTCAAAAGAGGGAATTTTAAACTCGTCTCCAAGTGCATCCATAGTGGAGTAAAACGTCAAAGAAAATACCTGAAAAGGACCTTTTAGCTTGGATAGAATCAAGAAAATGCACTTGTTATCTGTTTTAATTTTTCCACACCCTTTTCGTTGTGCCACTAGTAATCTAAATTTGGCAAGATAATCATTAATAGATTGCATGCTCATTAGGTACAAGTGATGACAATTGTGATTCCAATTGCAAGGCTCGAAATTCATTGACTTTAGCAAATAAGGAATTCAATTTGTCCCAACTTGCTTTTGAAGTTTTACATTTAGTAATATGAAACAAAAAACTATTTAAAACATGCAAGCCAATTAGACCCATGGATTCATCAAATTTGTTTCAATAGGAAAATATCTCAATTTTCTTGGTAAACATTGGTTGAACCTCTACTAACATTTTCCAAAACCCTTTTGATTGCAACAACAATTGAATCTTGAGTTTCCATGTGTGATAATTATGGGGAGTTGGGAGCTCAATAATCTTTGATTCGTTCATTTTATCAATAGAAAATAAAAAGAGAAAAATAAATCTATGTATATGGAATGCCAAATTTGTTTTGATTAAAACTCAAACAATGCAAACAATACAACATGATGTAATCAAATAGATGATATTCATATTCTAATGAGCCACATTTACATAAAATCGAATCGGTTTCGAACTTTATTTTTAACTTTTGTTATATATATATATATATATATATATATATATATATAAACTTTGCCAAAAACCTTTAGGAAATGGAATACCATACAAATTTGAAATCTGATCCACGAGAGAGGTTGCATAGCAACAACCTGCATGATCCTTGGAGGAAATCTCAGATCTATAGGATGAGGTATGCCACACAGTTTTTCACATAATTTGTTGATATTGGAGTAGAGGCACTAGATATACCAAAAAAATGGCCCCGCTTATGCACTAGCAGGGCATCCATAACAACCAATCCCATAAGAACTCACCATCTACGTAAGGCAGGATCAAGATCTCATCGAAAATTATTGGACCAATGTGAATGTGAGAGGGTGGCAGAAAATGACCTGGGAGGAAAGACCATGTCCAAATTTTTGTTTTGATTATTAATTCTATAATCAAAAAACACCTTTGTTATTTTTTTTTAATAGCAAATGGATGATATTTGTAACTCGAAAAACAAAGACTGAGGATTTGTCTACCTCAACCGACATGATCTGCACGTAGACGATGGAAACACATATGCCTTAGCTAATGTGATCTGGACATATAGGAGGTGAGCCCATGTGACAGGTAAATAAATAGTGCCACAATATATGTTGAATGTAAACCACAAACAACATCTCGCTCCTCTTCGATATGATCTGATCTAGATCTTGAAGATCACATAGCCTGCAAATATCTCTTAGAAAAAATTAGAAGGGGTTAACAAAGATTGCTCTGATACCGTGGAGATGTTTAAAATAATAAAAAAAACCTTAGATAAGAGAGAATGGAATTGATTTATTAGATTTGTTGTAAATAAAATATAAGAGAATGTCTTATATATATAATAATGGAAGAGGTACAACTTTAGCAAAGGGATAAATAGAATGTCTCCTATATATAATAATGGAAGAGGTCCAACTTTAAAAAAGGGATATATATCATAGTTGAGTAGATAAAGATGTTTATGTAATCTTACAATTAACACTAATGGGCTACATTCAGAAAGAACACTAACATAGAACATTGTTTGATTTTTTTTTCCAACAAAGGTTAATTTTTGAATTGCTTCATAAAATATTGGTTAGAGGGGGATACTATATGTAAGTTACTTATTATGTTGGTTTATATTACTTTCTTCAATGTATATAAAATATTATAGTTTGGCTATATTTACAAGAGATATTAGAGAAGTTGTAAGAAGTACATGTGATGCTTTCCTTATTTTTTACCAATTACCAATTTTCAGTTAAAAGTCACAAGAGATATTAGAGTTGTAAAAAGTACATGTGATGCTTCCTTATTTTTTACCAATTCAAGTCTTGTGGGATTTACATACCAATCTGCATGTCTTAATTGTAAAAAGTATGTGTGATGATTCCTTACTTTTTACCATTTCTCTATTAAAAGTTCTATGGGATTTACATCTCAATTTGGATGTCTTATATTATTCATTTACTTTTAACATTTCAAGTAACAAGTTGTAGATGATACCATAAATATTTAGAAATGATGTTTTTAGATGGATTTTTTTATTGATTTAATGATAAATTTATAATGAATTGCAAGCATATTTATAATGGATTTTGAATTCACCAATAACTTGCAAGCATTCAACGAATCTCTAAAGATGAAAGAAAAAATGGATTAGCCCTAGCTTTAGGCATTGATAAAGGGCTTGAAGATCTCTAGTAAAGAAACTAAATGAGAATGTTTAAGAATAGAATATATGTCATATGAACTTCCTATGTCTAGTTAACATGGGAGGAGAATATCATGAGAGGAGAATAGTTGCAAACATAACTAATCAGGACAATTAGACACACTTTTCATTTAATTTGACTCCTTTGCCTAATATAAAAAACTGATGATATATATGTGAATCCATACCATTGGATGCAAGTACATATAATGTATAATAAAAGTTTTTAAAAATAATGATATATATATATATATATATATATATATATATATATATATATGCAAATCTGTATTATTGGATGCAAGTACATATAATGTGTAATAGAAGTTTAATTTTCCTCATGAAATTTTTGATATATATATATATGAATCCCTATTATTAGATGCAACTACATCTCATGTATAATAAAAGTTTAATTTTTTCCCATTTTATGAAAAATAATGCTAATTTATATCTATCTAATAAATATACTTGCTCAATTATAAATAAATGCACAATATCTATCATACATGCATAATTATGGGTTAATTCATCTAACAAATTCATTTTAGTTTTAGTTTAGGTGGTAGAATGGGTGTGATGTAGTTTAGGTGGAGAATGGGTATGATGGAAATATGTTGCATTTGCTTTAAGAAAGTTCATAGTTACATTGCATTGCAACGAGTTCATGAACCCTACATGTCTCAAACTTTATCTACTTGATGAAAACTTATTTAAAATTATTTGGAAATGAAAATTTTCCAATAACAAACAAATTTGGGATTAAATACTTTTTCCATTCACATGTGAAGGATTTTGTATGTGCTTTAGTAACAACTTGGCACTTCTAAAATATAAAACTGATATGATTATCGTTTTGGTTGTTTGGACATAATTATATTTGTAGCCAAACTGAAGTAACATGTTTTAAAATAAAACAATGACTTAAAAAATTTGATTAGTGACCTGCCTGCCCGCCCTCTACCTCTATATTATCAGTGACCTGCCTGCCCAACTAATAGCCCGTCGGTCGCAGTTTTTTATTTTCTTGTTTATATATATATATAATTTTCAAATAAAATCATATTCAATAAATAAATATATATATAATAACAAAAATTGATGCCAATGATCTTGAACGAAATCATCAAAAAAAACACTTATATAATACCACCGAACAAACATTAATTTTAAAATATAAAACATCTTCATTACATACCAACATTAATCCATTAATTTCAAATATAATAAACATCTTCTCACCAATATAAAAATTAATAACTGTTCTATCCTTTCCACTAATTCAAAATCTATCAATTAATTTCACCTACAGAAAAACAATGGGCATTACCCATTGATCCATGCATGCATTCATAGCATTGCCTGAGCTTATTCCAAAAAGCTTTGTAGTCATTTTGGTAAACCCAATTAAACCCAGTTGCAGTTGCAAATCAGTGTGTGCATCCTTGTTGCAGTTCTCAATCAGGCTTGTCTTCAAAAATTGCCTGCATTACACTGATCAGATCGGTTCAATTTTGATAAAAAAAAACATCCCAAAAAATTCATCACTCAAATCAAAAAACAAAAAATCAGCATGCTAATTGTTTTTCATTCTCTCACCAGCAAAAAATGATAGGTAGACTCCTGAGGACGTGGATTCATTTGTCAGTGTCTTTTTCTGCATTGAGCGTTTGATCAATGGAGCATTCCTCCAACAATCTGCGCCGTAGAGAATATACCTCCATTTCCAGAATTTCTTGTTTTTGCCATTTGTCATGCAGAGACCTTGGCACATCGAACACAGGAGGCTCCCAGACAGAAGAATAAATAATCCTCTCAGTAAAATCGCCGCGGCTTCTGCCTCCAAATACCAGAGGTCTGAATCTTGTGGACTCAGTAAAATCGCCGCGGCTTCTGCCTCCAAATACCAGAGGTCTGAATCTTGTGGACTCAGTAAAATCGCCGCGGCTTCTGCCTCCAAATACCAGGGGTTTGATTCCTCCAAGTACCAGGGGTTTGATTCTTGTGGAAGTGAGGTTGAGGTGATTTTCTACCATTGCCCTAACCCTGGCATGATGATTTTCGACAATATTTTTCACAGTTTTAGCGAACTCGGTCATGGCAGCCCTAAATTCTTCTATTGCATGGGAGAACCCAACCCCAAATTCTTCTGTTGCATGGGAGAACCCAACCCCGGTGCTATCAATCTCCATTCTATTTATTAGAGAGCTTTCAACAAGAGTTATCAATCTATCAATCTCCATTGTATTTATTAGAGGGCTTTCAACAAGCTGTTCTTGCTCAACTTCCAATCGGTTTACCACCGGAGAATGCTGTTCCTCTTCAACATCCAATCCGTTTTCCACAGGAGCAACATGCTCCTGTTCAATCTCCAATCCATGCTCTTCCTCAACATCCAATCCCTTTCCAACCGGAGCATGCTGCTGCTGCTGCTGCTCCACCTCAACATTTAATCCGGCCGGACCATGCTGCTCCTGCTCAAGATCCAATCCGTTTTCCCTCTGAGCATGCTGCTGCTGCTTATCGGTCCCGGGCTCACCCCATGCACTTTCACAAAGCTCGAACATTTTATTTTGGTGTGCGTCCGTCAATTCAAAATCGGGCTGCTTCATTTTCTCCAACGTAGATGCATATGTCCTCTTAAATCTTCTGATTTTCTCGTACATTTGTTGTTGAGAAACTTCATGTTGAATTGAATCTTTAACGCTTTCCATAACCTGGGAAACATTTTTGGGATAATCTATACCCTTTTTTACACAGTCTAGACATGCCTCCATGATAGTCAGATTATCTTTGTTCGACCATACTAGGGCTGCCTTCTTCTGCGTTGTCTCCTTCCCCTTCACTGATTCCTGCAACTTCTTATTCGTCTTCATTCTCTTGGCTGGGTGATCAGAAGCAGCCATTTCTATTTGGTCCGTCAGAAGAGTACGCAGGAGTAGGGATTGAACAACACAGCGCAGTGCAGTGAACCAGAAAAAAAAACAGAAAACACAGAGTAGAAATTTTTTAAACAAATGAAAGATCTTGTGACCTCTCACAAAATCTTGTTTCCCAATAAAAACTCAATGAAATTACTGTATAAGGATTAGGTTTTGTTATTTAACTCACCAATGATGCAGAAACATCACGAGCGCATTCAATTCTATTGGAGTTGGGAGTTCAAATTCGCAGACAGTATGAATAACAGTGTCACGGAGCTAAAAGTGAGCAGAAATTTGGAAAAGAAAATGTAAATACTGAAAGAAAACGGAGGGAAGATGCAAGATAGGAAAACGGAAATGCCATGTGGAGCCGTCATTCAGTGGGCGGAGCCGTCATTCAGTGGGCGACGTGATAATGTTACGTGCTGTAATGTACTCCTGGCTTTAAGAATTTAGAAATGCCACGTACCTCAAACATGAGGAGGACTACTTACGTTACAGGATCATAAATTCATCCAGACCAATATTTTATTTTATTTTAAAGGCAATAACTCATATAAGAATTACAATAAATTTTCATGTATTTGTGTGTACTTTTGAGTATTAAAAAATATAAGAATTAATCTAGTTTTATTTCGAATATTAATTTTAAAATATAAGAATTAATTTAGTTTTATTTCGAATAATAATTTTTTGAAAGTACAATTATTTTTTAAAAATAAAGATTTTTATTTTAAAATATTTTATTTTAATTTTTAATAAATAAAAAATTAAATATATATAAATTAATTTATCAATATTTTATAATGCATATTATATATTTATTTGTATTATAAAATGTATTTCTTTAATATATTATTGTACAATGTTAAATAACACATAAAAACTACAAATTTTGAGGTTATAATGACCTTTTCAAAACATCAACATCAAGATTCAATTTCAAGATTCAAATCATAATTACCTTTTCAAAACATCAACATCAAGATTCAATTTCAAGATTCAAATCATAATTACATTTTCAAAACATCAACATCAAGTTATAATGACATTTTCAAAACATCAACATCAAGCACAATATTTCTAAATAAATGAAAAATGAAACATTATAAAATTTCAAAACGCATTTAATCACCCAAAACATGAGAAGATCGTATGAAAAAGTTACGACCACGGAAAGTTGATGTATTGACTTACTCAAACGAGGCCCACATGACTTTTGGTGTTTCATCTCCTAGGGTTAGGTTTTTGGATATTTAAGGTTTTTGAAACTCGTGTTTATTGTAAAAAGGCCTTGAGAGCCTCATTGTAATGATCTTCTTGCAAATGAGTGCAGAGGTCACATCTCTTCTCAGAGATCAGCTGTCACCATTCCAGCAAGCTTGTTTTCCGCTGCATTTTACAGTTTCAGCTTATTTCCTTATTGAATAGAAACCAGTTTTATTGTATCTATGTTATTCTATGTTAAGCATCTGGTAATAATCTATAGTTATTTCGTTATGCTCATAAAATCCGTATCAGTGGTATCAAAGCAATCTGCTCCTTGTCATCTTAATGCATGTCCCCAACGAGGTTGGAGTACAAAGAGTTAAGTCTCGAGCTTGTTTCTCTTGAGGACAAAATCTCTCGCACACCCAAGGATAAAAGAAAGATAACAGGACAAGAGATCCTTTCAAACTGTTGATTGAGGAAGCCTTCACACAACACAGGAATGAGATGATGGATAATTTCGTGCAAATCCTTCGGCGACTACCAACAAACGATGCATCTTCTTCGAGCGGAGGCACCGCCCCCTTCAAGGTACAAATAAACTTCGATATTCCTATCTTTGAAGGTCAGATAGATTCGGATGTTGTAGACAAGTGGTTGAATCTACTAGAAGGATATTTTTATGTCCATAACTTTTCGAATAGAGAAAAGATTACTTTTGCGCTCCTCAAAGATGTTCCACGTGTCAAAGATTGGTGGGAAACTTTTTGTGAGCAAAAGGAAATAGAGGAACCCTCATTATTTACAGTCATAGCCACTTGGGAATCCTTCAGGGATTCTATTAAGGAACAATACTACCATGTCGAAAGTTATGACGACTTGTATACCAAATGGACCACACTGCGGTAAGAAAGAGACCAGGCAGTGCCAAATTTCATAAATAGTTTCCATACCTTGCGCACCAAGCTGGGTATTAAAGATTCGAAGCGACATCTGGTGCTCAAGTATCGCGGTGCTCTGCATAGATACATCCAGACCGAAATGGAATTTCTATACATCTCATCCTTGGGCGTTGCCTACCGATATGTCGTCAAAAACGAGCAGAAGCTCAAACAAAAGACGCGACAATTTGAGTCAGGGAACCCCTCACAACAAAAGCCAGGAAAGGGTGGCCCCAACCCACAGAACAAAGGACAAAGCAAAGATGGACAGTATCAGGACAACCAGTCCAAGCCGCAAGCAAAGAAGGACACCGGAAAGACAAAGAAAGATACCGGGAAGTGGTGCGACTTCCAGAAGAGCCCTTGGCATAACACTGTTGATTGTCGCTCAAAGCAGACGCTAGTGGCTGAAGTGAAAGCCTTTAAATCAGATGCGAGGTCTAACTCTGAGTCAGAACCAAAAAGGGGAAGACGGATCATTGACGCGGAACCCAGTGCCACCGTTGCTACCACCAAGCTCCAGCATGGTGAACCAGACGAGCCAGAAGAAGGAGAGCACCTCTTCCATTCATAAATGTGGGTAAAAGGCGCCCCACTGTACTTCATCATTTATAGTGGTAGCTAGAAGAACCTCATCTCAACAGAGGTCATCAAGCGACTGGCCCTGCCGACAACGCCGCACCCACAACCCTACACCATTGGATGGCTCCGCCAAGAAAGCGATCTCCGCGTCAGCCAACAGTGTCGACTATCGTACGACATTAAGCCCTTCAAAGACGAGGCATTGTGTGATGTTTCTCCTCTCGAAGTTTGTGATGTTCTTTTGGGCCAACCTTATTTATGCAAACGTCATGTTGTATATGATTCTAGCCCTCGTAGTGTTATTATTACTTTGAACAGGAAATTGTACAGGATACTCGAGGTTGTCCCACCTGGTGTTATTTCCTTGATCTTTGCTAAGCAATGCAAGAAGTTCATCTCTTAAATGGGGAAGTTTGTCTTCTTCGTGATTCACTCTCATAATGAGAGAAAAATCACAGCCACATCCAGGGTCTCTGCGACCGACCTCTCCACACAGCAGAAGCAAGTAGATAAGGTCGTGGAAGAATACTGGGATATCTTCTCCTCACCTACCAGGGTACCTCTGCACTGCTAGGTCAAGCACCCCATCGATTTGACCCCCGGTGCACCGCTGCCCAATGGGCCAGTCTATCGCCGCTCTCTATTAGAGAATGAAGAGATCAAGCGACAAATCCAAGAATTTCTCCACAAGGGGCACATCCATCCCAACTCATCACCTTGTGGGAGCCCAATCCTGTTGGTATAGAAGAAATATGGAACCTAGTGGCTTTGCATTGATTATCGGGCTCTGAATAAAATCACAGTCAGAAATTGATACCCGATTCCCAGAATCGACGACCTCCTTGATCAACTCATGGGGGCCAAATACTTCAGTAATATTGATCTAAAGTTTGGCTACCACTAGGTCCCAATAGAATAGACTGATTTATGGAAGACCGCCTTCAAGTCAAAGGAAGGCGTTTTTTAATGGTTGGTCATGCCTTTTGGTCTGACAAATTCTCCAGCCACTTTCATGAGGATGATGGACGATATCCTGCGACCAATAGCCAATAATTTTGTAGTGGTGTATCTGGATGACATTCTCATTTACAACAAAACTTGGGTCAAACACTTGCAGCATATTCAGCAAGTTATGCACACCCTGCGGTAGCACAAGCTATACGCCAACTTGGAAAAATGCTCCTTCAGCATGGACAGGGTCCATTACCTAGGCTACATCATTGATCAACATGGCATACATGTGGATCCAGCCAAGATGGAAGTCATTCGTGACTGGCCAGCCCCAACCACATTCACTGAGCTTCGGAGTTTCTTAGGCCTTGCCAATTTCTACCGCAGGTTTGTGTTGGGATTCTCCCATATTGCATGGGACCTCAACCAAATAACCAGGGTGGTGGTAAGGCGAAATTTGTGTGGGACCAGCCCCAACAACAAGCGTTCGATGATTTAAAGTAATGCTTGTGCTCAACCCCAATACTTTCACTACCAGACCTGCAACAACCCTTTGAGATTGAGACTGATGCTTCAGACTATGTTGTGGGTGTCATTCTCACGTAGCACAGCCACCCCGTGGCCTATCATAGTGGGACACTATCAGATGTTGTCCGAAAATAACCTACTTATGACAAATAAATGTACTTTATTGTGTAAGCCTTCCACCAGTGGAGACGTTGCATTCTTCAGAGGGAGATAGTCATCCACATTGATCATAATCCATTGCAGTTCATGCAGACACAAGAAAAATTGCAAAATGACCGCCATCAAAAGTGGTCCACATACTTGCAGAAATTCCACCTCAACATCAAGTATAAAACAGAAAGCACCAACCGCGTCGTATATTGCCTCAGCAGAACACCAGTTGCTGCACTCTCCATAGTGCTAGACTCCTGTGGCCATGAGACCTCTGGATGGCCCCAACTCTATGAGACAGACCCGGACTTCTCCACCACCTACCAAATGTTGGGTGCAAAGGCAGTTGTCGATAATTTCCATCTTCAGGATGGGTTGTTGTGTCGACTGGGCCATATATGTGTTCCATCAAGTGAGCGAGCGAAGCTGATCTGGGAATCCCACTACAACCGGGTGGCAGGACACTTCGACGTCAAAAAGACAGTGGCAATGCTAAAAAAACATTTCTACTGGCCGAAACTTCGACAGGAGGTCAGCAAGTATATCAGGTCTTGCATTGCCTGCGTTATTGCCAAACCAACCACTAAGAAACATGGTCGGTACACCCCTCTTCCTACTCCTAACAGGCCATGGGAATCCATCTCAATGGACTACATGTCGGACCTCCCGTCCACCAAGCGGGGAAATGACTGTGTTTTTGTGGTTACTGGTCGCTTTTCTAATATGGCGATTCTGGTTGCTTGCAAGAATAGCATCGTAGCAGAAGCCATTGCCAAGCTCTTCTTTGAATAGGTCTGGGTACATTTTGGAATCCCACAAACCATTATCTCAGATCGGGACAGTCGATTTCTCAGCGCATTTTGTTCGAGCCTCTCGTCACTGCTGAACACCAAGCTCACCAAATCCACGACCTTCCACCCCCAGACAGATGGCCAAACCGAGGTCATAAATTGAATGATCGTGCATATCCTGCGCATGTATAATTCCAAGCACCCTCGCACATGGGATGAGAGTCTTCCCTATGTCCAGCATTGCTACAACCGAGCCCTGCATAGCTCAACCGGCCACATCCCCTTTCAGGTGGGGTTGGGATTCCAACCATTGGGTCCCATAGATGTTGCACTTCCCCTTGCAGTCACTTCGGCCGACTCCTCTCCTACTCCAACTAAGGCTGACAAAGCCACTCGGTTCATTGAGAGGATCCAACACATACACCAATAGGTTCATGATATCCTACAAAAGTCCAATGACAAGTACAAGCAGTGCCATGATCAACATCGGGTTCCACATAAGTTTCAGGTGGGCGACAAAGTTTGGTTGCACTTATAGAAAGAACACCTTACAGGACCCCATCGGAAACTTCGCCCACTCTATTATGGGTCGTAAACCATCACCAAGGTTGTGGGGGATAATTCTTTTGTGCTCAACATTCCTCATTTCCTTGGCTTGCACCCAGTGCTCAACGTGGACCTCCTTCGGCCTTATTTCCCACCATTATTGGACACCTCAAACGTAGAAGAACAACTAACACCAACATATTTCAACCCTAACTACATACAACAGGCATCCAGTGATCAGATTGTGGACACAAAGATCAAGGGCACTCGACAACAAAGGATCTAGCTTTATCGAGTTGTCAAAGCAGGGCAGCTCCTGCACCAAGGCAAGTGACTCACCCGGGGCCAAATTCAGCAAAACTTTCCTCATCTGATGGGGGAACTCAACACAATGGATACCATTACCTCCTAAGGATGGAAGAGATATCTAGGATGATATAAGTGGCCACCCACCTTTTCCAGCTAGCTCAAAACATCTTTCTCGCAATTTTGATAATTTACTATTTTTAACAATTTTTCGGGTCTTGAACTTCCGAGGCCGTTTTGAGGCCCTAAACAAAGTTTTTTGGGGTATGTTGCGGTTGTCAAAATTCAATATGAAATTTTGTGCAACTGTTATAGTCCTCGAATAGATATTTTCAATGGGCTATCATATGCCTAAAACAAATATCGTATGCAAAAGTTACGACCCCGGGAAGTTGATGTACTGACTTACCCAAACGAGGCCCACGTGACTTTTGGCGCTTCATCTCTAAGGGTTAGGTTTTTGGATATTTAGAGTTTTTTAAAATCTTTTTTATTATAAAAAGGCCTTGAGAGCCTCATTGTAATGATCTTCTTGTGAATGAGCGTAGTCATCACATCTCTTCTCAGAGATAAGCCACCACCATTCCAGCAAGCTTGTTTTCTGCTGCATTTTACAGTTTCATCTTATTTCCTTATTGAATAGAAAACCAGTTTTACTGTATCTCTGTTATTCTGTGTTAAGCATCTAGTAATAATCTGTAGTCATTTCATTCTCCTCATAAAATCTGGATCAGTGGTATCAGAGTGGTCTGCTCCTTGTCGTCTTAATGTATGTCTTCAACGAAGTCGGAGTACAAAGAGTTAGGTCTCGAGCTTGTTTCTCTTGAGGACAAAAGCTCTCGCACACATAAGGAGAAAAGAAAGATGACGGGAAAGGAGATCCTTTCAAACTGTTGATTAAGCAAGCCCTCACGCAACAGAGGAACAAGATGATGGATAATTTCACGCAAATCCTTCGACGACTACCAACAAGCGACACATCTTCTTCGAGCGGAGGCACCGCCCCCTTCAAGGTACAAATAAACTTCGATATTCCTATATTTGAAGGTCAGATAGAAGCAAATGTTGTAGACAAGTGGTTGAATCTACTAGAAGGGTATTTTTTTGTCCATAACTTTTCGAATAGAGAAAAGATTACTTTCGCGCTCCTCAAAGTCGTTCCCCATGTCAAAGATTGGTGGGAAACTTTCTGTGAGCAAAAGGAAATAGAGGAACCCTCATTATTTACAGTCATAGCCACCTGAGAATCCTTCAGGGATGCTATTAAGGAACAATACTACCCTGTCGGAAGTTATGATGACTTCCATACCTTGCGCACCAAGTTGGGTATCAAATATTCGAAGCGACATCTAGTGCTCAAGTATCGCGGTGCTCTGCATAGATGAATCCAAATCGAAATCGAATTTCTGGACATATCATCCTTGGGCGCGACCTACCAATATGCCGTCAAAATCGAGCAAAAGCTCAAACAAAAGATGTGACAATTTGGGTCGGGGAACCCCTCACAACAAAACCCAGGAAAGGGCTGTCATAACCCACAGAACAAAGGACAGAGCAAAGATGGACAGTATCATGACAACCAGCCCAAGCCGCAAGCAAAGAAGGACACTGGAAAGACAAAGAAAGATACCGAGAAGTGGTGCGACTTCCATAAGAGCACTTGGCATAACACTGTTGACTGTCGCTCAAAGTAGACGTTGGTGGCCAAAGTGAAAGCCTATGAATTAGATGTGGGTTCTAAGTCAGAACCAGAAAGGGGAAGATGGATCATTGATGCGGAACCCAGTGCCACCGTTGCTACCACCAAGCTCCAGCATGGTGAACCAGACGAGCCAGAAGAACGAGAGCACCTCTTCCATTCAAAGATGTGGGTAAAAGGCACCCCGTTGCACTTCATCGTTGATAGTGGTAGCCAGAAGAACCTCATCTCAGTAGAGGTCGTCAAGCTGTTGGCCCTGCTGACAACGCCGCACCCACAACCCTACACTATTGGATGGCTCCTCTAAGGAAGCGATCTTCGCGTCATCCAACAGTGTCGACTATCGTACGACATCAAGCCCTTCAAAGACGAGGTATTGTGTGATGTTGCTCCTCTCGAAGTTTGTGATGTTCTTTTGGGCCAACCTTATTTATGGAAGCGTCATGTTGTATATGAGTCTAAGCCTCGTAGTGTTATTATTACTTTGAACAATAAATTGTACAGGATACCCAAGGCTGTCCCACCTGGTGCTATTTCCTTGATCTCTACTAAGCAATGCAGGAAGGTCATCTCTTAAACGGGGAAGCTTGTCTTCTTCATGTTTCGCTCTTAGAATGAGAGAAAAATCACAGCCACATCCAGGTTCTCTGCGGCCAACCTCTCCTCACAGCAGAAGCAAGTAGATAAGATCGTGGAAGAATACTCGGATATTTTCTCCTCACCTACCGGGGTACCTCTGCACTTCCAGGTCAAGCACCCCATCGATCTGACCCCCGGCACACCACTACCCAATGGGTCAGTCTATCGCCGCTCTCTATTAGAGAATAAAGAGATCAAACGACAGATCCAAGAATTACTCCACAAGGGGCACATTCGTCCCATCTCATCACCTTGCGGGAGCTCAATCGTGCTGGTACAGAAGAAAGATGGAACCTAACGACTTTGCATTGATTATCGGACTCTGAATAAAATCAAAGTAAAAAATCGATACTCGATTCTCAGAATCGATGACCTCCTTGATCAACTCATGGGGGCCAAATACTTCAATAATATTGATCTGAAGTCTGGCTACCACCAGGTCCCAATAGAACAAACTGATGTATGGAAGACCGCCTTCAAGTCAAAGGAAGGCCTTTTTGAATGGTTGGTCATGCCCTTTGGTCTGACAAATGCTCCAACCACTTTCATGAGAATGATGGATGATATCCTGTGACCATTCACCAATACTTTTGTAGTGGTGTATCTAGATGACATTCTCATTTACAACAAGACTTGGGTCAAATACTTGCAGCATATTCAACAGGTTTTGCACACCCTGCGACAGCACAATCTATACACCAACTTGGAAAAATGCTCCTTCGACATGGACAGGGTCCATTACCTAGGCTACATCATTGATCAACATGGCGTACATGTGGATCCAGCCAAGATCCAAGTTATCCATGACTGTCCAGCCCCAACAACACTCACTGAGCTTCGGAGTTTCTTGGGCCTTGCCAATTTCTACCGCAGGTTTGCGTTGGGATTATCCCATATTGCATGGGCCCTCAGCCAAATAACCAGGGGTGGTGGTAAGGCAAAATTTGTGTGGGGCTGGCCCCAACAACAAGAGTTCGATGATTTGAAGCAATGCTTCTGCTCAACCCCAGTACTTTCACTACTAGACCTGCAACAACCCTTTGAGATTGAGATTGATGCTTCAGACTATGTTGTGGGTGTCGTTCTCATGCAGCACGGCCACCCCGTGGCCTATCATAGTGCGACACTATCAGATGTTATCTGTAAGTAACCTACTTACGACAAAGAAATGTACTCCATTGTGCAAGCCTACCGCCAGTGGAGACAATACATTCTTGGGAGGGAGACAGTCATCCACACTGATCATAATCCATTACAGTTCATACGGACACAAGGAAAATTGCATAATGACCACCATCAAAAGTGGTCCACATATTTACAGAAATTTCACCTCAACATCAAGTATAAAACAGAAAGCACCAGCCACGTCGGTGATTGCCTCAGTAGACCACCAGTCATGGCACTCACCACAGTGCTAGAATCCTACGTCCATGAGACCTCTGGATGGCCCCAACTCTATGAGACAGGCCCAGACTTCGCCACCACCTACCAAATGTTGGGTGAAAAGGTAGTTGTCGATAATTTCCATCTTCATGATGTGTTGTTGTGTTGACTAGGGCCATATATGTGTTCCATCAAGTGAGCGAGCGAAGCTGATCTGGGAATCCCACTACAGTTGGGTGGCAGGACACTTCGGCGTTGAAAAGACAATGGCAATGCTACAAAATCATTTCTACTAGCCGAAACTTCGACAGGAGGTCAGCAAGTATATCAGGTCTTACACTGCCTGGGCTATTGCATAACCAACCACTAAGAAATAGGGCATGTATGCCCCTCTTCCTACTCCTGACAGGCCATGGGAATCCATCTCAATGGACTACATTTTGGGCCTCCCATCCACCAAGCGGGGAAATGACTGTGTTTTCGTGGTAGTTGATCATTTTTCTAAGATGGCGATTATTGTTGCTTGCAAGAAGAGCATCACAGCAGAAGCCACTGCCAAGCTCTTCTTTGAACGGGTTTGGGTACATTTTGGAATACCACAAACCATTATCTCAAATCAAGACAGTCGATTTCTCAGCACATTCTGGTCGAGCCTCTCGTCACTGTTGAACACCAAGCTCACCAAATCCACGGCCTTCCACCCGCAGACAGATGGCCAAACTGAGGTTGTAAATCGAATGATCGTGCATATCTTGCGCATGTATAATTCCAAGAACCCTCGCACATGGGATGAGAGTCTTCCCTATGTCCAGCATAGCTACAACCAAGCCCTGCATAGCTCAATCGGCCACAGCCCCTTTCAGGTGGGGTTGGGATTCCAACCATTGGGTCCCATAGATGTTGCACTTCCCCTTGCAGTCACCTCGACCGACTCCTCTCCTGCTCTAACTGAGGCTGACAAATCCACCCTGTTCATTGAGAGGATCCAGCACATACGCCAATAGGTTCAGGATATTCTACAGAAGTCCAATGACAAGTACAAGCAGCGCCATGATCAACATCGGGTTCCACATAAGTTTCAGGTAGGCGACAAAGTTTGGTTGCACCTACAGAAAGAACACCTTACAGGACCCCATCGGAAGCTTTTCCCACTCCATTATGGGTCGTACACCATCACCAAGGCTATGGGGGATAATTCTTTTGTGCTCAATATTCCTCCTTTCCTTGGCCTGCACCCAGTGTTCAACGTGGACCTCCTTCGGCCTTATTTCCCACCATTATTGGACACCTCAAACGTAGCAGAACAACTGACACAAAAAAATCTCAACCCCGACTGCATACAACAAGCATCCATTGATTATATTGTGGACACACAAATCAAGGGCACTCAACAACAAAGGATCCAACTTTATCGAGTCATCAAAGCAGGGCAGCTCTTGCCCCAAGGCAAGTGGCTCACCCGAGGCCAAATTCAGCAAAAATTTCCTCATCTGATGGGGGAACTCAATTCAATGGATACCATTGCTTACTAAGGATGGAGGATTGATCCAGGTGGATATCGGTCGCCACCCACCTTTTCCATCTGGCTCAAAACAACTTTCTCGCAATTTTGATAATTTACTATTTTTAACAGTTTTTCGGGTGTTGAACTTCTAGAGCCGTTTTGAGGCCCTAAACGACGATTTTTTGGGTATGTTGCGGTTGTCAAATTCAAAATGAAATATTGTGCAAATGTTGTAGTTCTTGGATAGATCTTTCCAATAGGCTATCATATGCCTAAAACGGAGATCGTATGCAAAAGTTACGACCCTGGGAAGTTGATGTACTGACTTACCCAAACAGGGCCCAGATGACTTTTGGCGCTTCATCTCCTAGGGTTAGGTTTTTGGATGTTTAGGGTTTTTTAAACTCCTGTTTATTGTAAAAATGCCTTGAGAGCCTCATTGTAATGATCTTCTTTCGACTGAGCGCAGTCATCACATCTCTTCTCAGAGATAAGCCGCCACCATTCCAACAAGCTTGTTTTCCGCTGCATTTTACAGTTTCATCTTATTTCCTTATTGAATAGAAAACCAGTTTTACTGTATCTCTGTTATTCTGTGTTAAGCATATGGTAATAATCTGTAGTCATTTCGTTCTGCTCATAAAATCCTAATCAGTGGTAATAGAGCGGTCTGCTCCTTGTCGTCTTAATGCATGTCCCCAGTGAGGTCGGAGTACAAAAAGTTAGGTCTCGAGCTTGTTTCTTTTGAAGACAAAATCTCTCGCACACCCAAGGAGAAAAGAAACATAACGGGATAGGAGACCCTTTCAAACTGTTGATTTAGGAATCCCTCATGCAAAAGAGGAATAAGATGATGGATAATTTTGCACAAATCCTTCGACAACTACCAACAAGCGACGCATGTTCTTTGAGCGGAGTCACCGCCCCCTTCAAGGTACAAATAAACTTTGATATTCCTATATTTGAAGGTCAGATAGACGTAGATGTTGTAGACAAGTGATTGAATCTACTAGAAGGGTATTTTTTTGTCCATAACTTTTCGAATAAAGAAAAGATAACTTTTGCGCTCTTCAAAGTCGTTCCCCATGTCAAAGATTGGTGGGAAACTTTCTGTGAGTAAAAGGAAACAGAGGAACCCTCATTACTTATAGTCATAGCCACCTGAGAATCCTTCAAGGATGCTATTAAGGAAAAATACTACTCTGTCGGAGGTTATGATGACTTGTATACCAAATGGACCACACTGTGGCAAGAAAGAGACCAGGCAGTGTCAAATTTCACAAATATCTTCCATACCTTACGCACCAAGCTAGGTATCAAATATTCAGACCGAAATCTAGTGCTCAAGTATCGCGGTGCTCTGCATAGATACAACCAGACCGAAATGGAATTTCTGGACATCTCATCCTTGGGCGTGACCTATCGATATGTCGTCAAAATCGAGCAAAATCTCAAACAAAAGATGCGACAATTTCGGTCAGGGAACCCCTCACAACAAAACCCAAGAAAGGGCGGCCCCATCCCACGGAGCAAAGGACAGAGAAAATATGGACAGTATCAGGACAACCAGTCCATGTTGCAAGCAAAGAAGGACACCGGAAAGACAAAAAAAGATACCGGGAAGTGGTGCGACTTCCATAAGAGCCCTTGGCATAACATTGTTGACTGCTGCTCAAAGCAGACATTGGTGGCCGAAGTGAAAGCCTCTAAATCAGGTGTGGGTTCTGACTCTGAGTCATAACAAGAAAGAGGAAGATGGATCATTGACGTGAAACCCAGTGCCACCATTGCTACCACCAATCTCCAGCATGGTGAACCAGACGAGCAAGAAGAAGGAGAGTGCCTCTTCCATTCACAGATGTGGGTAAAAGGCACCCCGCTGCACTTCATCGTTGATAGTGGTAGCCAGAAGAAACTCATCTCAACAGAGGTTGTCAAGCGGCTAGCCCTACCGACAATGTTGCACCCACAACCCTACACAATTGGATGGCTCCGCCAAGGAAGCTATCTCCGCGTCAGCCAACAGTGTCGATTATCATACGACATCAAGCCCTTCAAAGACGAGGTATTGTGTGATGTTTCTCCTCTCGAAGTTTGTGATGTTCTTTTGGGCCAACCTTATTTATGGAAACGCCATGTTGTATATGAGTCTAGGCCTTGTAGTGTTATTATTACTTTGAACAGGAAATTGTACATGATACTTGAGGTTGTCCCACCTGGTGTTATTTCCTTGATCTATGCTAAGCAATGCCGGAAGGTCATTTCTCAAATGGGGAAGTTTGTCTTCTTCGCGATTCACTCTCAGAATGAGAGAAAAATAACAGCCACATCCAGGGTCTCTATGGCCGACCTCTCCACACAGAAAAAGCAAGTAGATAAGGTCGTGGAAGAATACTCGAGTAGCTTCTCCTCATCTACCGGGGTACCTCTGTACTACCAGGTCAAGCACCCCATAGATTTGACCCCCGATGCACCGCTACCCAATGGGCCAATCTATCGCCACTCTCTATTAGAGAATGAGGAGATCAAGCAACAAATCCAAGAATTGCTCCACAAGGGGCACATCCATCCCAACTCATCACCTTGTGGGAGCCCAATCGTGCTAGTACAGAAGAAAGATGGAACCTGGCGACTTTTCATTGATTATCGGGCTCTGAATAAAATCACAGTCAAACACTGGTACCCGATTCCCAAAATCGATGACCTCCTTGATCAACTCATGGGGACCAAATACTTCAGTAATCTTGATCTGAAGTCTGGCTACCACCAGGTCCCGATAGAACAGATTGATGTATGGAAGACTGCCTTCAAGTCAAAGGAAGGCCTTTTTGAACGGTTGGTCATGCCATTTGGTCTGACAAATTCTCCAGCCACTTTCATGAGGATGATGCACGATATCCTACGACCATTCACCAATACTTTTGTAGTGGTGTATCTGAATGACATTCTCATTTACAACAAGACTTGGGTCGAACACTTGCATCATATTCAACAGGTTTTGCACACCTTGCGGCAGCACAAGATATACACCAACTTGGAAAAATGCTCCTTCGACATGGACATGGTCCATTACCTAGGCTACATCATTGATCAACATGGCCTACATGTGAATCCAGCCAAGATCCAAGTCATCCGTGACTGGCCAGCCCCAACCACACTCACTGAGCTTCGGAGCTTCTTGGGCCTTGTCAATTTCTACCTCACGTTTGTGTTGGGATTCTCCCATATTACATGGGCCCTTAGCCAAATAACCAGGGGTGGTGGTAAAGCGAAATTTGTGTGGGGCCAACCCCAACAACATGTGTTCGATGATTTGAAGCAATGCTTGTGCTCAACCCCAGTACTTTCACTACCAAACCTGCATCAACCCTTTGAGATTGAGACTGATGCTTCAAACTATGTTGTGGGTGTCATTCTCATGCAGCACGGCCACCGCGTGGCCTATCATAGTGCGACACTATCAGATGTTGTCCGTAAGTAACCTACTTACGACAAAGAAATGTACTCCATTGTGCAAGCCTATCGCTAGTGGAAACATTACATTCTTGGGAGGGAGAGAGTCATCCACATTGATCATAAGCCATTATAGTTCATGTAGACACAAGGAAAATTACAGAATGACTGCCATCAAAAGTGGTCCACATACTTGCAGAAATTCCACCTCAACATCAAGTATAAAATAGGAAGCACCAACTGTGTCATTGATTGCCTCAGTAAACCATCAGTCACGGTACTCACCACAGTGATAGACTCCTGCGGCCATGAGACCTCTGGATGGACCCAATTCTATGAAACAGACTCGGACTTCGCCACCACCTACCAAATGTTGGGTGCAAAGCCAATTGTCGATAATTTCCATCTTCAGGATGGGTTGTTGTGTCAACTGGGCCATATATGTGTTCCATCAAGTGAGAAATACAAGTTGACCTGGGAAGCCCACTACAACCAGGTGGCAGGACACTTCGATGTCGAAAAGATAGTGGCAATGCTATAAAAACATTTCTACTAGTCGAAACTTCGACGGGAGGTCAACAAGTATATCAGGTCTTGCACTGCCTGCGCTATTGCCAAACCAACCACTAAGAAACAGGGCTTGTACACCCCTATTCCTACTCCTTACAGGCCATGGGAATCCATCTCAATGGACTACATGTTGGTTCTCTTTTCCACCAAGCGGGGAAATGACTGTGTTTTTGTGGTTGTTGATTGCTTTTCTAAGATGGCGATTATGGTTGCTTACAAGAAGAGCATCACAACAGAAGCCATTTCCAAGCTCTTCTTTGAACGGGTCTGGGTACATTTTGGAATCCCACAAACCATTGTATCATATTGGGACAGTCGATTTCTCAGCACATTCTGGTCGAGCCTCTCGTCACTGCTAGACACGACGCTCACCAAATCCACGGCCTTCCACCCCCAGAAAAATGGCCAAATCGAGGTCATAAATCGAATGATTGTGCATATCCTTCGCATGTATAATTCCAAGAACCCTCGCACATGGGATGAGAGTCTTCCCTATGTCCAGGATATCTACAACCGAGCACTCCATATCTCAACCGGCCACAACCCCTTTCAAGTGGGGTTGGGATTCCAACCATTGGGTCCCATAGATGTTGCACTTCCCCTTGCAGTCACCTCGACCGACTCCTCTCTTGCTCTAACTGAGTCTAACAAAGCCACCTGGTTCATTGAGAGGATATAGCACATACACCAATAGGTTTAGTATATCCTACAGAAGTCCAATGACAAGTACAAGCAGCACCATGATCAACATCGGGTTCCACATAAGTTTCAGGTGGGCGATAAAGTTTGGTTGCACTTGCAGAAATAACGCCTTACAAGACCCCATCGGAAGCTTCGCTCACTCTGTTATTGATCCAGATTTTATGAGTAGAAAAAAATGAATACAGATTATTAACAGGTGCTTAACACAAAATAACATATATACAGTAAAATTGGTTTTCTATTCAATAACGAAATAACCTGAAACTGTAAAATGCAACAGAAACAAGCCTGTTGGAATGGTGGCGGCTTATCTCTGAGAAGAGATGTGACAAAAACGTGCATTCATAAGAAGAAGGTTACAATAAGGATCTAAAGGCATTTTTACAATAAGAAATAATTCCCAAAACCCTAGACATCCAAAAACCTAACCCTAGGAGATGAAGGCCAAAAGTCATGTGGGCCCCGTTTGGGTAAGTTAGTACATCAACTTCCCAGGGTCGTAACTTTTGCATACGATCTTTGTTTTAGGAGTGTGATAGCCCGTTGGAAAGGTATCGCCGAGGAGATTCATTTTGGGGGCTCAATCATGACTTTAGAAATTATTAGGGAGATCGATCCCGAAAAACCTTCATTTAGGCCCTCAAAATGGCGTCGAAAGTTAAAACTGCTAAAAATAGTAAATTGCCAAAATTGTCAGAAAATTGTTTTGAGCCAGTTGGAAAAGGTGGGTGGCCACCGATATCCATCTGGATCAATCATCCCACTTTAGGAAGCAATGGTCTCCATTACGTTGAGGTCCCCTATTAGATGAGGAAATTTCTGCTGAATTTGGCCCTGGGTGAGCCACTTGCCTTGCTACAGGAGCTATCCTGCTTTGACGTCTCGATAAAGCTGGATCCTTTGTTGTCGAGTGCCCTTGATATTTCTATCCACAATATGATCATTGGATGTCTATTGTAGGCAGTCGGGGTTGAGCTCTATTGGTGTTAGTTGTTCTGCTACTTCTGAGGTGTCTAATAATGGTGGGAAATAAGGGCGAAGGAGATCCACGTTGAACACTGGGTGCAGGCCAAGGAAAGGAGGAATGTTGAGCTCAAAAGCATTATCCCCCATGGCCTTGGTGATAGTGTACGACCCATAACAGAGTGGGTGAAGCTTCCGATGGGGTCCTGTAAGGTGTTCTTTCTGCAAGTGCAAGCAAACTTTGTCGCCCACCTGAAACTTATGCGGCACCCGATGTTGATCATGGTGTTGCTTGTACTTGTCATTGGACTTATGTAAGATATCATGAACCTATTGGAAGATGTGCTAGATCCGCTCAATGAACCAGGTGGCTTTGTCAACTTCAATTAGAGCAAGAGATGAGTCAGTCGAGGTGACCGCAAGGGGAAGTGCAACATCTATGGGTCCCAATGGTTGGAATCCCACCCCCACTTAAAAGGGGTTGTGGTCGGTTGAGCTATGCAGGGCTCAATTGTAGCTATGCTGGACATAGGGAAGGATCTCATCCCATGTGAAAGGGTGCTTTGAATTATACATGCAAAGGATATGCACAATCATTCGATTTACAACCTCGGTTTGGCCATCTGTCTGGGGGTGGAAGGTCGTGGATTTTGTGAGCTTGGTGTCCAGTAGTGACCAGAGGTTCGACCAGAATGCGCTGAGAAATTGACTATCCCGATCTGAGACAATGGTTTGTGGGATTCCAAAATGTACCCAAACTCGTTCAAAGAAGAGATTGGTAGTGGCCTCTGTTGTGATGCTCTTCTTGCAAGCAACCATAATCGTCATCTTATAAAAGTGACCAACAACCACAAAACACAGTCATTTCCCTGCTTGGTGGACGGGAGGCCCAAAATGTAGTCCATTGAGATGGATTCCCATGGCCTGTCAGGAGTAGGAAGAGGGGTGTACAGGCCCGAAAAAAAAGCTAAGCAAGAATTAGGTTGACAGATGGATGGGATGATGGAGGAAGAGAGAGAGAAGAGGCTCATACCTAGGATTTAACATCGGCTCCAACTGGGGATAACACTTCTTTGTGAAGTGATAAGAAAATCATACTAGGTGCCTTATTTCTTTAATTCTACTCCCATTCGCTACCAGACACTCGTGCTCTACTTACTAGCATTGTTACCTGTCTTATTTCAACTGAAACTCAAATTTGCAGCTACACCCTAGTGCCTTTGTTGGGATATGGAGTCTTTATTCAATAAAAACTATCGAATCAAAATGGAAATGAAAACAATTATTGTACAAGATGGACCACCTCTAGTCCATCAAGCAAAGTAATGCTTCAGGAAGCACCCATTAATTGCGCCTCCAAAGATCTCAGTATCATCCAGATTTTTCAATATAAATGTATTATTATCTAGATACTTGACCACTTTGAATGGAAGAAACCAAATATTATCAAACTTACCATGATTGGGTTTGTCCACCCTTAAGGCATCCCACCTCAAAACCAACTCTCCTACTTGAAAATTTTCCTATTTGGTTTTCCTGTCAAAGGTTTCCTTGACCTTTCTATGGTATGCCTCAGTACTCTCATTCAATGCTTCTCTCCTCTTCTACACTTTGATAATCTGAAAAATTCTCCTTTGGATGTCATTAGGTTCCTCCACTTCCTCCTGTAAAAATTTTAAGACTGGTAGACCACGTTGAATTGGAAAAACAACATCCACCCCATAAACTAGCTGAAAAGGGGAGGTTCCCAATGACTTCTTGGTGTTGATCTTGTCATCCCACAAGGCATAATTAAGCTCGGAGTCCCAAATTTTGTTGTTTTCAGCAAGCAGATTCTTGATGATCCTGATGAGGGTCTTGTTTGATGACTCAACCAACCCATTTCCCTGTGGGTAATATGGTGTAGAATGTGTTAGGATAATGTTGTAATTCCCACAGAAGTCAATCATCTCCTTGGACTTGAATGCTTGGGATTTGTTTGTTACTAACTTCCTAGGGTAGCCAAACCTGGCAAAGATGTTTGTCTCCAATAAATTTATGATCACCTTGTCAGTATCATTCCTGGTGGGCACGACTTCAATCCACTTTCTGAAGTAGTCAGTGGTAATAAGAATCCACGTGTGTTGTCCACTGGAGGATGGGTTTATCTCACCTATAAATTCTAATCCCCGTTACTGAAATGGACCACTAGCAGTAATGGGTTTTAGGGGTAGTGAGAGAAAAAAAAAATTTCCAGCAAATTTCTGACATTCTTCACAAGCTCTAACCGTGGAAAACACATCAGAAAAGATGGTGGGCTAGTAGTACCTGACCATTAGAATCTTGAGGGTTGTAGCTTTCCAATGAAGGTGTCCTCCATAAGCCCCTCTATTCATATATGTTATGACATGTTTTGACTCATCCTCATGCAGACATTTCAACAAAATTCCAACAGGATCTTTCCAATATAAATTCTAGTTTATGATGCAGAATTTTACAACTCTTAATTTAAGAGACCTAGTCTTGGATTTCTCCAATTCTCGTGGAAGTTCTAGGTGTTGCAAGAGATAAAAAAATATCTATATACCAAGGTGAAAGATATTATTGATCAATTACTTGCATGGTGTCCTTTCCAACCTACATCATCGAGGTATATGATTGGTTAAAGGTATGGTGCAATTCCAGTTTTTTGTAGTTTGAATCAGATAATAGTTTTGCAAGGCCATGATCCTTAATAATCTTAGTGAGATTTATGTGTAGGTCATACTCTAAAAGTTTGACTATCCACTTTCCCCTCTTCCCTTCATTGTCTGGCTGAACAAGAATTTCCTTTACACTGTTTCTAGGAACATAACTTATTATGTTGGATTGCAGAACATACACCCTGAAGGCATTCAAGTCCTTGACTAATGCATAGGCTTGCTTCTCCAATATGTCATATTTCAGTTCACCATCCATGAGTGTTTTGTTGAATAAGGCAATGGGTTGTTCATGCCCTTCTTCATTCTTTTGCAGCAATACAATAGCAATAGTCTCCTCATCGACAAAGGAGAAAATGAAGAATTCTTTGGAATAGTCTAGACTAACTAGCACAGGGGCTTCAGCCAAAGCCTATTTAATTATTTGGAAGGATGATATTAATTCCTATGAACAATTGATGTCAGAATCCTTCTTCAACATGTTAGTAATAGGTCTTATCATCTTAGCAAAATTTAGCACAAAACACCTCACACAAAATAATTTTTCTATGAAAGCCTAGATGGCCTTCTTATTCCTGACGATGTCAATTTTCTGAATGGCCTCTACCCTTTCTGGGTTTATATTTATCCCCCTTTTTGATATAATGTGGCATAGGATCTTACCTTCTAACATACAAAAATGGGACTTTTGGGGATTCAAAGAGATTCCATACCTCCTCCATTTTTGAAAAATCTGTTCTAGGTGTTGTAGATGTTCATCATCATATTTTGAGAAGATGGTGATGTCATCAAGTTATATAACCATGAACTTGTCCTTTTCACCCACAAATGAAATGTTCATGGCCCTCTGGAAATTGTCCCTTGCATTCATCAGGCCAAAGGGAATTTTTTCATACATAAATGTGCCCCATGGGGTGGCGAAGGATGTTTTTTCTTTGTCTTCTTCGAGCACTGCTATTTGGTTATATCCGGAATATCCATCTAGCATGGAAATTTTGTGGGCACCTACTACCCTTTGAAAAATATGGTCCAACTTGGGCAAAGGATAATTGTCTTTCAGAGAACACTTGTTTAGGTTCTTGAAGTCCACACACAAGCATATTTCTCCACTCTTTTTCCTAACAGGCACCAAGTTGGCCACCCAATCTGAGTATCTTAAGGGCATAATGATTTTGGAATCAAGCATTTGTTTCAATTCTTTTTCAATAATAGACATTAGCAGAGGATTGAATTGTCTAATTTTCTACCTAAATGGATTTGATCCCACCTTCAGAGGGATCTTGTGTTGAATGATGTTAGTATCAAAGGTCTTCAAGTCCCCATAAGACCATGCAAAAATATAAGAATTTTTTTTCAAAAGGTTTTCATACCTACTTCTTTTCTCATATGGCAGTGCTCTGGATATTTTGACTATTTTTGGATTTGCAGTTGTCCCAATGTTGCATTCCATGAACTCCTACTCGTGATTTTTCATGACAACTTTCCTTGAGATATCATTGTTGTCAAACAACCCCTCCAATGGTACTAAGCCTCTTGGGATATGATTTGTCTTGAGTTCTACAATGTTGTGGCCAACCACCTTGTTCAGAAAAGGAGGTGCCTGTTGATTTTATGTTTCATCTTCCTCATTCTCTTAATCAATGGAGATGTTTGAGAATTCTTCAATGGTTTGCAGGAACCTCTTGAGCCCTAGGTCATCACTAAAAACCTGACAATTCTTAACATTGTCTGGTATAGTTGTCATGTGCCTAACCTCCACTTCTTATTTGACATTTGAACTAATAGGATGCCTAAAGGTACTGGAAGCCAAGGCTAAAGAATCTCCCCTCTGATTAGCATCTCTGGGGATAAGGGAAATATTAAATGCTAGAAAGAAGTTGCCCACTAATTCCCATGCCTCATTTATGTATTGTTTCAACCTTTGTTGTTTTGATTGATAAATGTCTTTGACTTGATTGAAAACTAACTCAGAATCACCAAAGACTGCAAATTTGTTAATGGCCATGTCTTTAGCAGCTCTCAACCCCAACAACAAGGCCTCATATTTTGTTATGTTTTTAGTTGTTTCAAACTCTAGTTTAGATGATAATGTAACCACCTTTGAAGGGGAAATGAGGATTATGTCAGGGCTAGAACCCTCCTTTGAATATGAGCCATCAAAATACATATTCTAGGCTTCATTTCCTAGGTCTGACAGTGGTCGATTTCTGCATTTGTTGAATGATATCTCTAGAACATAATCATTTATATGAAAAATGGATGGCCCAATTTCATCCTCAACATCATAAATTGGATGGTTACCTGGATTTTGATGATCACTAACAATATATGCCAATATGAATTCTCTATATATCCTCCTATGTTATCCTCCAAAGACATGGATGGTTGCATATGTAAGATTCATCTACAGGGATCCTCCTACTTTCTTGGCCTATGTCATGGACAAAAGAATACCAAAATTGGGGGGTATGTCAGCTACAACAATATCCATCACTACGCTTTTCATGGGTAGCTAAGACAGAGAAACAACTAGATATTTAATTAATCCCAAGCATTTAACCTTTTTAGAATCAAAAGAGTAAAGATCCTAGTATGGCTTGGTGATTTCTAGCCCCATCTCTTCCATAACAACCTTAGGCATGACATTTAAGAAATTATGCAAGATTTTGTCATGGACATTCAAGGGTATGTAAAAAGGTGGAGAAGCATTGAACCCATCTTCAATGTGTGGGCCAACAATGTTAAGAACCAAATATCAATATAGCATAGAAAAACCTCAGAAAAAGTACTCAACGCCTTGAAAAAGAGATAATTTCAGATAATAAGCCTCTTCAAGGGGGCAACCTCCTTTTACCCCACTTAAATGTTCAAGTACAAGATGATTCAAAATGAAAATGTCTCCTTGGTATATATAGGAGACTAGGAGTTATAATTACAACTAATGGCCTAAAGCCGACATAAATAAAATAACATTACTAATATAATATGCCAGAATTAAGGGGTAATAAGCCAATATTAGGGCTTAACACGCCCCTCCCCTTGAGACAAGTGTTGTCCGCAACACTTGAGTAACTCTGGATGCTTCTGTATAAAAGACTCATCTTCCCAAGTGGAATCTTCAGACGGTAGTTTCCTCCATTTAATGAGATACTCTGAAATGGATCTATTCCTCAGCTAGCGAATTCTTGTGTCAGTGATGGCTTCAGGATCCAATATGATTTTTCCTTCCTCGTCAAGTTCTGGAAATATAGTTTGAATTGGGATCTTGTCACCTATAACCTTCTTTAATCATGAAACATGGAAAATTGGGTGTACTCGTGAA
>ML778090.1:257353-279927 GCA_009831015.1 Picea engelmannii | reverse complement strand
AATATTAATAAGGCCTTTCAATAAAATAGAATAAGGTGGATGTAAGAAGACCTAATAGAAGCTTCCGCTTCTAGAAGGATCTTCCTCTAGATGCTTCTCTTAATAGACATATTTAGTATAAATAAGGGTCGAGGGTATGGAAATCCTAGCTTGAGATTATTGTAACAGAGCGTTGCCTGATTGGAGGTTGCCCCCTCGAAGAGGATTGTGAACATTACTTTCTAAATCAAGTGTTATTTCTATTGTTGTTCTTATATCATTACTGTGTTATTGTGGAGATTATGCTGGATATTTTATTGTTATTCTGCCATTTCTAGCATTTTATTTATGTTCTACATATTTTATATATCTGGTATCTTGCAGTGTGGATGAATATAGAATATGTTGGTTTTCCCGGGGGAAAATATTTGTGTAATGTGTGTATTTGTCATTGTATCTTTTTTGTTCTTTTACTGAAAATATCTTTACAGACAATAATTGTACAAGGTTAAAATATACAAGTGATGAGTCCTCTACACGATATTGTAGTTCAGGAGAAACAGACATGCAAATAAGTTCGAGAGCCATATCTTGTCTGTTGAGGAAATAATTTTTTCTTTTGGACAATCAAGCTCTGCTTTTGTTTCCATGGTTATTTGATATAAGCCTCTTCTTATTAGAAGAAAAAGAATATGTGGCTTCCATTCAAAATAATTGTGCAGCATAACAAGTGTCGATGACGGTAATTCCATTCTTTCTAATTGTTGCAATCTTTCAATCCTGAACCTACAAATAAAGTGCCCATGCAGTTTCTCTTAGAAATAAATCTATGATACCATATGAAGGAAATCAATGTTTCTCCTCACAAACTTTGACACCATGTGAAATTCACAGAGAACTTAGCTAGAGAAAAATCACACATAGCTTGCAAAAAAAACTAGAGAGAAAGAAGCAAGAATGAGAAAAAGAATTGAGAATGAATGTACAAATTGTATTACCTGAGTGAGTAAAAAATACATGAATAATCCTTAATAATAGGTCAATGCACCATAGATAGTTGCATGACCAAAAGAATTCACCTTAGTAGAGATCTAGAGTGAAGTAGACACTCACTGATAGAAACTGGAGCTTAATTGCCACCTAGTATGAGTCAACTATCAAAGGAATCAACAGTTCATTGAGTACACATGTGTTGAGGATAGAGAATAAAATGCATGCATGAGATATGCGCCCTCCTATTAAGCATGAAAAAATCAACTAGTGCATGAGAGAAAAGAAACCATTGTATGCATGAGTTGTCGTATACTAGTTTAAATGAACTCTCCACTAGTATAACTAAAGTCAAACTGAAGAGGGAGGCACCCCTATTTTTTAGGAGGCACCCATTTTTTTAGGAAATATTCTCTAGAGAGAATATTCCATATCTAGATAGTGCCCTCAACCTTAGAATATCAAACTTAGGAAAATTAATCACTTGGTGAGTGTGTAATTACTCCAACATGTATGTAGTCCAAGCTCCAAAGTCTATAAAATCCAATCAAGTTCTTTGTACCAATATTATATTTCATGCATCATGCTTGCAAATCAGGTGGGGTCACTGCCATAAACCTCACTTTGCCTTCCTTCATCAAGTTTCCTTCCAAGATTCTCTTAGTGAAAATATCCCAAGGTATGTGGTGCACCCAATCTAAGAAAGGGTGCTCAACTTGTTCATGATGTCCATTACCATCATGCAAGGGTGCCCAAAAATGACTCTTCTAACCATCAACCTTCCATCATGTTCATTTGTGTTAGTCAATGACCATCAAGGTGATTATGTGGTGGAGATGATCAAATCCATTCAAGGTTAGGGACTTACAATACCCTTTTTATCTCATTGATTCTCCAACATGTTAAATTCCCCACAGATCAATCAAGGGGCATTTAACAACTCATCCACTAGCCACTACCAGTGCATGATGCATTCCTTGGCATCATTTGAAGAACAAATATTAGTTAATCTAAGAATGTGACCATCTAGATTAAGAAATACCCAAACTAGTATATGTGAATAACCGAATCCTAATCAACCACCACCTTAATGAGCTAATGGGAGATGATGATGGAAATCCCTCCCTTTCCTTCACTATGTCCAGATGTAATGATTCTTGATCCCAATCATATAACAAACAAGGTCATTCTCAACATAAACCCAATGATTTTAAATTATTACAAGCATGATAAATCTAACCCACCAATTGAATAGAAAACTTGGCAAACGGTATGTTTTCTACTAGGGTCATTCAGACCCTAGACATTCCACAAGACAACTTTGATTGTGAACTTCCAACATCATTCATCTCCTCCTCATTAGCTTCTAGGCTACGGAGATATTCAAAATAGTTTAGGCAAATAACTAGTTTCTTCAAGGGGAGCCAATCTTGAATAGTAATATGCCTAGGATTTTAAAATTAAATGCAATATTCCTTACCTCATTCTCTAAATTAAAACGGGTTGTATGTCCCTGGAATCTAAAGACATGCTTAGATATCTAGAATGTGAACACAAATTATTCAAGTTGGGTAAGGATAGTCTCTCTATTATAGCCACCATACGCTCACAACAAGTTTGGCTAGAGATCTTCAAAAGCCTCGCTTAATTATTGGAGCATAAAAGAAAGTAATAAAATTAAAAATATCAATAATATTAAGTCTTATATCCTTATGAAGTGTAAAATAAGATGTGTAATAAGAATGAAATTGTTAATAAGAGGAAGTTGAAATACTACAAAGATTTTATCAATCCTATTTTATAATCAATCTTTTAAAATATTGTGAGCTTAAAAAACAAAATGAATATTGCTAAAATTAGGACCAAATTCATTCATCTCAAGGTGTTTTAGGGTTAGTCCAATGAATAGATTTACACCCGAAATGATTTCTTCATTATGTCAAACTGTGAAAACTTGCACTCTCAAATGAACGAATTTGTCAACTTTCGATATAATCGAGGTTGAGGATAAACTTCATCCCTTTGAATGTGTTCTACCCTTACTGCTAGAAGATGTAACCTTACCTAGTTTCATAACTTAATTACTCTTAAAGATCCACTAGCTTGCAAAATCCATAATGACCTTGGCACATGCCAATGACATTGTCAACATACAATGAAATTAACTCCTTGGGGATGATAACAACTTCTCCTCTTAACCACCAAAACTAGGTCATATATATATAGGGTTAGATTAATTGGTCTAGAGCCAAATGTGGATCTTTCTTGCTTGTTCTTGGTCATGGATTCGACTCTCTTGATCCCCTTGGGGTTCATCCTCGTAATCAGGGCCAATGGTTTACCACATTTACCATCCATAGGAACTATATATAAATATGAGAAGAAGAAGAATTTTTTACCTCCTAATAACTAATTCTTATTCTAGTAACTAATTCTTATTAAAAGTTAAAGTGAAATTAATGTAATGAAAGAGAAATCGTTGTAATTAATAACTATTTCTTATTAAAATTTAAGAGAAACATTTTACTATTTGACTGGTAAAGTCTACGGAGGTATACATACCCTAGCCCCTTTGGATTTGAACTTGTGACCTCTTAAGAGGAAACATGTGTTCTTAACCATTAGGTCCATCATAATAATTATTGAAGTTATAGTGAATTGTTATAGAATAACTTGTGACCTCTTAAGAGGAAACACGTGTTTTTTTTTTTAAGAAATTGGAAGAAAATACTATTAAAAAATCTTGTGTGGAAGATCACAAGAAGAGTCCTTACAATCTTCTGACAGATCCATAGCAGAGTAAAAAATTGGTTGTATACTAATAGCATTTTCAAAAAGACCACCCTTTAATCCATACATTGGGTTCAGATTACTAGTAATCCGACTATATTGCTTGTAAAAGAATCCTAGAATTGAAACAAAAAAGCACAACATTAACTTAGCAAATTGGATTGAATTTGGTCATCTAGAGCCTCTTCTTGATGAGGGGGAGGCGAATTCAAGTCAGACACATGTCTGGGTGGGTCGGGTGATGACACTTCATCTGAAATATCCAAGGATGATGCCAACTAAACTGGATTGACATCTCGAGATCACAACTCAACCACCTCTAAGCATATCTCTTCCACTTCGTCTTTCAATTGTTGGTGCCCCTGTCTTTGTTCTACAAGAATTTCCATGATATTTTTCCATTGAATTGATGTTACATTGGGCCAAATTTGGAGAGTATTCAGTTGATTAACCATTTCCTCACGCTCTTCCTCCTGCAATTCTCTTCTCCATTGTGCCGCACTTGGTAGTCTATTTTCCATCTTATCCAGATTCCACTCCTTTCTTTGATAGGTTCCAGAGAAGACCTCGCCAAAATAATTGATGTATTCTTTGACTCCCAACTCTTCCAATCTGTCGATATTCTTCTTAAGATTACATAAATTCTAAATACATTGCATACTACGAACTGTCTCTGCATCCATACTTATATTACTCTGGTTGTGTGGGAAGATCCACCACCTTGATCGTTGATTAATGCCTAGGATCAACAATCCTGAGTTGGAGCGGAGTTTGAGCAAGTGATAGGATCTAGACCTTTAGGTTGAGCATGTATCAAGACTTGGACCTTTCATGCCCATGATTACTTGGAATGGATACTGTAATGATAAACTTCGATGACGCCATACACCAACAAGAAGGTACAAAGCCCGTGCGCAAAGGGGCTGAGAGAAGTCGTGAGCTAGGCCAAGTAAGAGCAGACAAATGTACGTGCATGTGAGAAGCAAGATAAATGAGACAAAGGACAATGGAAATTAAACAATGATCGGACAGGAAGGATGTCCATCCATTTGTAGAAATACCATGTGGAAATCATGGCCAGATGGAAAGACATGAGGCTAGGAGCGATCGATGATGCCTGGGGCAGATGTGTGCCCTCGTGACCCGCCTTAGGGTCATAATTCACCGTAAGTTAAAATTTATTGTTGACTCCATTATGGGATAGGATGATGTTCAACCCTTCCATTGATTATAATTTCTCCTAATGGTACCTTGGTTGATAAATTGGCTTGATAATCCACATGTGAATTATTAGTTCTGAGGATATGAAAGGCCTGAAAAGACTCATAGGCTTCAACCTCTTGACAAACTCTTATGATAATATTTTTGATATTCATGTCTTTGGGTGGGACTCATTTTCTAATTAGATTGATGATCATATAAGAATCACCAAGAATGCAAATGTCTTTAATACCTTGGCTATGGGTCAAATCCAAGCCTTTAAAAATAACATATGTCTCTACTTGGTTATTTGGTGCTTCTCCTATACTTCAACAAATAGATAGAATTAGTTGACCTCCTGAGGAATAAATCACCCCACCCGCACCTACCACCCCTGAGGAAACACATGTTCTTAACCATTAGGTCCATCATACTAATTATTGAAGTTATAGTAAATTATTATAGAAATTACCGTGAAGCGATGATCGTTAAACTAATGGTACAAACTCATTGTTTCATCAAGTTTGGAAAAAATCAAATTGATAAATCAACATGCACTTGGAAAATGATTAAGCTTTTGAAGGAATATATGGATTAATTTTGTGTTTTTGCCTCTTCATTGTCTTGTTCTTCTTCTTCGTCAGGGTGCTCCAGTTGTTCACCTGGAACTTTCCATTCTTAATCCTAGTCATTGGCAATTAGGCATACATCGTCCATTGTCAATTTGTAGCTTATTGGAAGCCACTGGTGCGCAAGGTCTCTTTTGGCTTAGATGTACATGTGGTGCATCCTTGCTTTAAAGTGCACAATATCCTGGTAAGTCTAGAAAGTCTGGGAGGTGATGCATGATGTATGCTCTACGATGTGCCTAATTGTGTCAAAGTATGTGTAGAATGTGGCATTATTGTCCCGTTGTCTCCTCCTGTTTGTCGTATTCCATAAGTTCATGTAGTGCACAATTGCATTACCTATGCATTCCAAAAACTGCCAGTCATCAGGCTCCCTCCATGCAACCGATGCTATCAGAATGAGAAGATAGGCATAATGAAACTCTATGCCTTTCTCTTGGGCTTCCATGCAATCTACCAAAAATGTGGCCCAATTCATCTGTACCCCTTCTGTGCACTTCTCCGCAGATGCTATCATTGTGGCCAACACCTCATCCTTGTGGCATTTCCTAAGTATTTTGCATTCCAATACCCACATCACTAATTGCAATAAATCATCATTTATGTTCACGATCTCTAACCTTGACTTCCCAATGAAGGTATGGAACTTATCGTTCATACTTTCTGACGACGCTTTCTCCCCCGACTTGTTGGAGAATAGTGTTGTCGGATCCTCCCCTGCATTCAACAAGATCGTTATCCATGTAATCAATTGTGTGCTAATCGATACTAGTGGATGTAACCATAGAGTCCCTCCATGGATGCAACTCAATAACATCTTGACAAAAGTGTTTATTTCTAAACTTCTACCAAAGTGTAGGATTTCTAACATATTTAATATTCCAGATTTGTGTAGTCTTACCGCCCATTATTGCAGCTCGATCAATATTGCACTTGTCTATGGTACAATTTTGGCGCACATATATTTCTCTTGTTCCATCTCGGGAAACTTTTGTAAATCTGTTATGGCGTGGTCTGCAAATTTCAAAGAAGCGACCTTTCTTAGCATGTCCCCTTCGACAATGACACCAGGTGGTATTTCTGGCATGATCGGTGGGTACTTTTCATTTGCGGGTAATCTAACATGTGGTGCGGTGTCCTTTCTTGGTGGTATGTAGTCCCTGTGAAAGCTTGGTTGCGAAGCCAGAGCTCTGGATGTTTCCACGAACTTTGGTGCGACCGATGGTTGTTTTGTTTTCTTGCGTGTTGTGGCTAATGGTGCCCCAACTTTTGGTGGTTCCAATGTTCTCTACGAATGATTTCTTTAACTACTTTGTGTTGGTTTTGGTTCATCTCTGGTTCGGCTCTTGGTCTGCTCTCTATTCACACAGCTCTTATCAAATCCAAATAACCTCTCGACCGATTCTTTTCATGCATTTTTATAATCCTTCGACAACTATATAATTTCCTTCTCGCCCAAAGTAAATGTCTAATCTGGTCAAAGTTTGCAATCAATATTTTCCTTATTGTGGCATTAATTCCAAATCCTTCACCGGATTCTTCCTTCAATATGCCAATCTGTCACGATCCTCGACAGTGCCTTCTATTTATGACTACACGTCTCCAAGACGTTGAGTTATTACAACTTTTTATCTATCATGTATGTGCTTTAATGCCCTTAACAGTCTAAATGATCATGTTCATCGCTTGAATTTTTCACTCACTTAACTCTCTCTACGTTATTTTTGGTTATCTGTGCAACACTCCCTTTTTCTGCGCAGGTCTTATTGCTTTATTTCCCCATACTTCTTCTTGTCTACCTTTGTTTTTGTTTTTCCACTTTTTATTTGTTTTCTTCTTTTTCTACCTTTTAGTTGTTTTCTCCTTTTTCTACTTTTTGTTTATTTTTCTGTATTTTACCTTCGTACTATAGTACAACTACTATGATACATGTGTTCTTGCATAGTTCAGATTAATGCACAAATGGTCAATTATCTCTATAGATTTTAAGCCAACTTCCATTCACCAATCCTCTCAGGACTTCTTCATTAAGTGTTTCTAAATGCGCAACATCTGTCTCTGTCATATACTTAATCACATATGGACCTAACCAATGCATTCATAACTTTCTTAGATGTTGCATAAATTTGATGTCATATAAAAATACTAAGTCTCCTACTTGGAATCTTTTCTTCTTAATATGTCGATCATGTCATGCTTTCTCTCGTGCCTTCTGAACTTGCTAATGGAATCATATAAGAAATCAATCTTATTCAAATTGTATCAACTCTGTTAGTCTTTACTCTACTGTGCCAGAGTCCGAAATATCAATGATCGTTGCAACATGTAGGCTGGGTACAATAAACTCCATTGGCATTACTACTTCTTTCCCATATACCAACCTGAACGATGATTGTCCTGTCAACTTTTTGCTTGTAGTCTTATATTCCCATAAGACCATAGGAACTCTTAAGTCCCAATCATCTCTCCCTACATTGCATATCTTTGTCAACGGATTCTCCATAATTTTATTAAAGGCTTCTATTGTGCCATTATCATGAGGGTGATAGGTCATGCTTCTTTGATGATGAATTTGAAACTCCTACATCAATATTGCAATGGTTTTATTCAAGAAGTGTGTCCCCTGATCACTTAGAAACATGCGTGGACATCCAAATCTTGTCACTACATTCTCGAATAGAAAGTGCGAAACAATCTCCGCATTGCAATCTATAACTGGTGCTACTTCGGCCCATCTGGTCAAGTACTTTGTTGCAGTGATTATATACCTATCTCATGATCTTCTCACTGGTGGATTGATTGGTCCAACAAATTCTATTTCACATTTATCAAAAGCTTGCAGTGTAACTTGTGGGTTCAATGACATCTCATCCCTTTTGGATGACTTTCCCACCCTTTGAAAAACATCACATGCTTAAAAATATTATTTAGTATCCTTGTGAAGAGTGGGCCACCATGTCCACGCATACAAAATTTTCTGCGCAATTGTTTTACGTACATAGTGTCCTCCTGCAATCCCTTCATGCGCTTTTGTGAGTATCATAGGCCTTTCATGCTCTACCACACTTCATCTTAATATTCCATCTTCACCGAACTTGTATAAGATTCCTGCAATTAGCTAGTAGTTCATTGCCTTCATTGTTAGCTGCATCTTTTATGACAATGTGATGTTAGATGGAGACCTTATCCATTCGTGTACGTATAAACTGTACAATACTACAAATTAGTGATCTACCATTTTTACTGCAAAAAATTGTGCATCTGACAAATCGTCATCTAGATTCCCCACATCCTCTCCTGAGATTATGCACGATAAATGATCTGGACCTATATTCACAACAACCTCAAAATCATATTCCTGGATCAACAACAACCATATGCATATTCTCCCCCCCAACATTGGCTTGTTGACTAAGTATATTAGTGCATAATGGTTTGTATACATCTTAAAGTGATACCCCAACAAATAATGTATAAACTTTTGTAGCATGTATACTATTGCCAATCCTTCTCGTTTTGTCGTAGTGTAGTTCTTTTTTGTTATTGACAACTCCCGCTTGTAAATGAAATTAGATGGTGTATGTCTCATTCTCTTGGTTGAGATAGTACTGCGCTTAAAGCTATGAATGACGCATCCATATGGACACAAAATTCCTTCCCCTAGTATGGAAATATCAAAATCGACACAGTCACTAATTTCTGTTTCAATGTATCCAAACCTTTCTCACAGTCCTCATTTCACAAGAAATTAGCTTCTTTCTTCAACAACTTATCCATAGGCGTTGTTATCTGTGCATATCCCTTAATAAACTTCATGTAATATCTTGTATGATCTAGAGTTGCTCTCAACTGTTTGACTGATGTAGGTGGTTGTAAATACAAAATAACTACAATCTTGGCCGAATCCACTAATAAGCCTTGCTTACATACCACATGACCCAACAAAATTCCAAAAGGGGCGCAAAAAATACATTTCTTCAAATTCAGTGAAATCTAACATTGTCTACACCCATTGAAAATTAACTTGAGTAATTCTATATGGTCCTTCAACAAACTAAACACAGTCCAATAATCTAAGTAAACTTCAAGGAACTTAGGAATGAAATCCTTAAAGGTTGCGAAAACTACTCTAGAAAAAACTATAGGTGGATTCGTCAACCCAAAAGGCATCATTGTATATCGATAACTTCCCCATTTTGTCGCAAAGGTAGTTTTATGTCTATCTTCTTGTGCAATTTTAATTTGATGATAGCTTGAGAAACCATCTGTGAAAGAATAGGCCTCCCCCCCCCCCCTACATTCTCTAACACTTCATCTATAAACGATGTTGTAAATGGGTCACATAGACATGCATCATTCAACTTCCTTAGATCCATGCAAATCATAATCCCTCCATTTTTCTTGTCTTGCACCACCATTGGAGTTATCCATTCTAATTCCTCAACTGGTTCAATGATTCCTACCTCTAGAATGTGGTCTATTTCTTCCTTTACCTTCTATTTATATCTCATATTAGACCTATAGGGTCATTTCCTTACTGGTTTAGCTCCTGGTTTCAAAGGGATCTTCATTTCTCCTAATTCACTAGTTATCCCCTTCATCTCTGAGAATGTGATTGGGAATAGATCCTGATACTCGCGCAATAAATTTGCAATCTTCTCCATTGTTTCATCATTCCAATAACCATCTGTATGCACAAAATTTGGGTTTTCTTCCATCCCAATATTTACCTTTCATTTCTTTAATGGCTGCGCATATGAAATAGATTCAAGTTATGGTCCTTGATCTGCAACATCCCTTTGACATCGAGACAAATGCTTTAGACTATGTTTTGGGCATCGTTCTTACTCAACACGACCACCTCATGGCATATCATAGTGAGACACTAGCAGATGTTGTCTGTAAGTAACCTATTTACGAAAAAGAAATGTACTCCATTGTGCAAGCCTGCCGCCGGTGGAGACAATACATTATGGGGAAGGAGACAATCATCCACGCTGATCACAAGCCACTACAACTCATGCAGACCCAAGGAAAATTGTAGAATGATCGCCATCAGAAGTGGTCTGCATACTTACAACAATTCCACCTCAACATCAAGTAAAAAATAGGAAGTACCAACCGAGTTGTTGATTACCTCAGACGACCTCTAGTCATGACACTCATCACAGTGCTAGACTCTTGCGTCCATGAGACCTCTGGATGGCCCCACCTCTATAAGACAAACCCAGACTTCTTCACCACCTACCAAATGTTGAGAGAAAACTCAATGGTTGTTAATTTCCATCTTTAGGATGGGTTGTTTTTCCATCTGAACCATCTTTGTGTTTCATCAAGCGAGCACATGAAGTTGATTTGGGAAGCTCACTACAGTCGAGTGGCAAGACAGTTTGGCGTCGAAAAGATAGTGGCAGTGTTGCAGAAGCATTTCTACTGGACAAAACTTCGACAGGATGTCAGCAAGTATATCAGGTCCTGCACTGCCTACGCTATTACCAAATTGACCACTAAGAAACAAGGCATGTACACCCCTCTGCCTACTCCTAAAAGGTCGTGGGAATCCATCTCAATGGACTACATGTCGGGCCTCCCATCCCCAAGAGGGGAAATGACTGTGTTTTTGTGGTTGTTGATCGCTTTTCCAATATGACGATTATGGATGTTTGCAAGAAGAACATCACCGCAGTGGTCGCTGCCAAGCTCTTCTTTGAATGCGTTTGGGTACACTTTGGGATGCCAAAAACCATTTTCATAGATCGGGACAGTTGGTTCTTCGGTACATTCTGGTTGAGATTCTGGTCACTACTGGATACCAAGCTCACCAAATCCACTGCCTTCCACCCCAGACAAATGGCCAAACTTAGGTCGTCAATCGAATGATCGTACATATCCTGAGCATGTACAATTCCAAGCATCCCCACACATGGGATGAGAGTCTTCCCTGTGTCCAAGATAGCTACAACCAAGCCCTGCATAGATCAACTAGCCACAACCTCTTTCATGTGGGGTTGGGATTCCAACCATTGGGCCCCATGGATGTTGCACTACCCCTGGTGACCACCTTGACCGACTTGTCCCCTAATCCACTAGAAGTTGACAAAGCCACCCAGTTCATTGAGCGGATCCAACACATCCACCAACATGTTCAGGATATTTTACAGAAGTCCAATGCCAAGTATAAGCAACGCCATGATCAACACCAGGTGCCACATAATTTTCAGGTATGTGACAAAGTTTGGTTGCACTTGTAGAAAGAACGCCTTATAGGGCCCCATCAAAAGCTTCTCCCACTCTGGTATTGGACATACACCATCACCAAGGTTGTGGGTGACAATACTTTTGTGCTCAACATTCCCCCTTTCCTTGGCCTGCACCCAGTCTTCAACATGACTCTCCTTCGACCATATTTCCCACCATTATTGGACACCTCAGAGATAAAAAAGAAGTTGACACCAACATACCTCAACCCTGACTGCATGGAACAGACATCCAGTGATCAGATTGTGGACACAAATCAAGGGCACCCGACAACAAAGGATCCAGTTTTATCAAGTTGTCAAAGCATGAAAGCTCCTGCACCAAGGCAAGTGGCTCACCTGAGGCCAAATTCAACAAAAATTTCCTCATCTGATGGGGGAAATCAACAAAACGGAAACCGTTGCTTCTTAAAGGAGAAGGATAGATCCAAATGGATGTCGGTGGACTCCCACTTATTCCAACTGGTTCATTTTGGCAATTTTCCAGTTTGGTAGTTTTTTTCCTAGTTTTCTGGTCCTTTACTTGCGGGGTCATTTTGAGGCCCTAAACAATGTTTTTAGGTCTTGCCACAGTCAGAAATGATCTAGGTGGATATTGGTGGCCACCCACCTATTCCAATTGGCCCCTCCTGTCCATTTTTGTTAAGCACTTCTTTCTGTATTTCTTTATAATTGTGAGTTCTGCACTTCTGGGGTTGTGTGAAGCCTCGCACATTCTCCAGGTGGATACGAGTGGCCTCTCACCTAATCCAACTGGCTTATTTTGTATGTTTTCATGTCATCACATCTTACTGTACTTTCAGGGCTATTTTGGGGCCCTAAACTTTGTTTTTTTTACTCTCCATAGTCAGTTTGTAAACATAATCATGGTCTGATGGGGGAATGTGTAGTTCTCTGAAAGACCTTTCCAATAAGCTATCACGTTCCTAAAACGAAGGTCGTATGAAAAATATATGACCCTAGGAAGTTGAGGTACCAAATTACACCAACTTACCATAGAGCCCACATGAATTTTGGTGTTTCACCTTGTAGGGTTAGGTTTTTGGATGTCTAGGGTTTTGGAATTCATGATTAATATGAAAATGGCCTATGTAACCTCACTGTAATCCATTCTACTCAAACAGATGTGGGTAGCAGCCACATCTCTTCTCAGAGATAGCTACCACCATTCGAGCAAGTTTAATTCTGTAGTTTTATAGTTTCATCCTATTTCATTATTTAATAGAAGATATTGTTCACTTGATATTTGTGTTATTCTTCCTATCTCTATTTTTATTGTATTCAGCCTGTTAATTCGTTTGTTTCACTCCTAAATCCGGATCAATGGTATCAGAGCGGTCTTCTCTTCATTTGTTTTTCTTCGTGCATGTCCCCAACAAGGTCTGGCTACAAGAAGTTGGGACTTGAAGCAATCGAGCCATTACCAGATCGATCATGCTGAGCCCGACAACAACCCATGGGAGAAGAAAATAAAGATGATGGAGCAGGAGATCCTATTAAAATGTTGCTCGAGGAAACCCTCACGCGAAAAAGGAATGAAATGATGGACAACTTCGCGCAGATCCTTCGACAGTTGCCCACGAGAGAAGCATCTTCATCAAGCGGCCATGCAACCCCCTTCAAGATACAAGTAAATTTTGATATTCCATTATTTGAAGGACTGATAGATGCAAATGATGTAGATAAATGGTTGAATTTGCTCAAAGGATATTTTTTGGTTCACAATTTTTCTGATAGGGAAAATATCACTTTTGCACTCCTCGAGGTCGTTCCCCATTTTAAAGACTGGTGGTATACTTACTCTGAGCAAAGGGTTGTGGAAGAATCTGCAATTTTTGTGGTGGCCCCTACATGGGATTCCTTCGGGGATGTCATTAAAGAACAATACTACCCTGTTGGAAGCTACGAGGACCAGTACACCAGATGGACCACCCTACGTCAAGAAAGAGACCAAACAGTACCAAACTTCACCAATACTTTCCATACCCTATGCACCAAATTGGGTATCAAAGATTATGAGCGTCATCTGGTGCTCAAATACCACAGTTGTTTGCATAGATACATTCAAATAGAAATGGAGTTCATGGACATCGCCTCATTGGGAACGAGTTATAGATATGTTGTCAAGATCGAGCAGAAATTTAAGTAGAAATGATGAGATTTTGGATCTGCAAACCCCTCATAGCCGAAGTAGGGAAAAGGCAACCCCAACCCACACAGCAAGGGACCAAGTCACGATGGTCACCCTCAGGAAAATCTGTCCAAGACACAACACAAGAAGGGAAATGAGAAGACGAAGAAGGACATAGGAAAATGGTGTGAGTACCATAAAAGTCCTTGGCAAAACACCGACGAATGTCGCTCCAAGCATTCCCTCGCGGTCGATTCAAAGGCCAATTATGATTTCGAGTTAAATCCTGAAGGAGGGAAGCGAATTATCGATGTTGAACCTAGTGGCACTGTCGCTACCACCAAAGTCCGACCAAGAGAATCAGAAGAACAAGAGGAAGGGGAACACCTCTTTCACTCCCAGATGTGGGTCACGGGGGCTCCGATTCATTTTATTGTTGACAACGGTAGTCAAAAGAACCTGATTTCAACAAAGGTCGTCAAGCCACTGGACCTGCCAACGACACCGCACCCACAACCCTACACCATCGACTGGCTTCGTCAAGGAAGAGATATCTGTGTCAACCAACAATGTTGTCTACCCTACGCCATCAAGCCCTTCAAAGATGAGGTACTGTGTGATATTTCTCCCCTTGAAGTTTGTGATTTTCTTTTAGGACAACCATATTTGTGGAAGCGTCATGCTGTGTATGAGTCTAGACCCCACGATGTTATTATTACCTTGGGTAGACAATTGTACAGTATTCCATAGGTGACATCGCCTATTGTTATTTCTTTAATCTCTGCTAAGAAATGCAGTAAGGTCATTTCACAGACCGGGAAGTTCGTCTTCTTTGTGATTTGTGCTCACAGTAAGAAGAAGGTCGTCGCCACATCTGTGGCCTCTACACAACGCCTCTCTTTGCAGCAACAACAAGTGGATGGGATCGTGGAAGAATACAAAGACATCTTCACCTCACCTACAGGGGTACCGACACACTACGAAGTCAAGCATCCAATTGATCTGACCCCCGACGCACCTCTACCTAATGGGTCAATCTATTGGCGCTCACTGATGGAGAATGACGAAATTAGGCATTAGATCCAAGAGATTATTCAGAAGGAGCACATCAGACCTAGATCCCCCCCTTACAGAAGCTCGATTATACTGGTTCAGAAGAAGGACAAGACTTGGCGACTTTGCATTGATTACAGATCCTTAAAAAAAATCACATTCAGGAACTACTTCCCCATTTCCAGGATTGATGACCTTCTTGACCAACTCAAGGGGGAAATTTTATTTAGCAAGATTGACCTGAAGTCTGGCTATCACCAGGTTCACATCGAACCAACTGATGTCTGGAAGACAACCTTCAAGTCTAAAGAAGGTCTCTTCGAATGGCTAGTCATGCCCTTTGGCTTAACAAATGCACCAACCACTTTCATGAGGTTGATGAATGGTGTATTAAGACCTTTCACCAACTCCTTAGTGGTAGTATATTTGTATGACATCCTCATCTTCAACAGAACGTGGGAGGAGCACATGCAACATATTCAACAGATTTTGAGCACTCTGCGGTAGCACAAGATTTATGTCAACTTGGAAAAATGCTCTTTTGGAATGAACAAGGTCTAATACATGAGATACATTTTTCATGAGCATGGGGTACATGTTGATCCAGATAAGATCCAAGTCATTCGTGGCTGGTCGACCCTAACCACACTGACTGAGCTTCAAAACTTCTTGGGACTAGCCAATTTCTACCGATGGTTCATGTTGGGATTCTCCCATATTGCATGGGCCCTCAACAAGGTAACCAAGGGTGGTGGTAGGGCCAAGTTCGTGTGGGGGAAGGAGCATCAATGAGCATTCAATGATATGAAACATTGCTTGTGCTTAGCTCCCGTACTCTCCTTGTTTGATCTCCAACAACCATTCAAGATTGAGACTAATGCATCTGACTATACTGTGGGTGCAGTTCTCACTCAGCACAGGCATCCTGTGGGATACCATAGTGAGACACTCTCTAATACTATTTGGAAATACCCCACATATGACAAGGAAATGTATTCTATTGTACAAGGTTGTCATCAATGGAAACATTACATTATGGGGAAAGAGACGATCATACACACTTATCACAAGCCTCTGCAGTTCATACAGACACAAGGGAAACTGTAGAACGATTACCATCATAAGTGATCCACCTACCTGCAACAATTCCATCTCAACATCAAGTATAAGACAAGTATCTCCAATCATGTCGTTGATTGTCTCAGTCGACCTCCTGTGGCTGCACTCACCACTGTGCTTCAGTCCTATGGACATGAAGTATCAGAGTGGCCCCAACTTTATCAGCAAGATCCAGACTTCGTCATCACATATCAACTCTTGGGTACAGGCGCCACTGTCACTGATTTCCACATTTAGGACAAACTCTTATGCCACTTGGGTCATCTTTGTGTTCCTACAAGCGAGCGTGCAAAGCTGATTTGGGAAGCCCACTACAATCAGGTGGAAGGACATTTTTGCGTAGAGAAAACTGTGGCCATTCTTCAAAAACATTTTTATTGGCCAAAACTTTGACAGTACGTCAGCAAGTATATTCGATCTTGCACTACCTGTGCCATTTACAAGCCATCCATCAAGAAGCAAGGCTTATACACACATCTTCCTATTCCTGAGAAGTCGTGGGAATCCATCTCAATGGATTACATGTCGGGTTTTTCGTCCACCAAGCACGGAAATGACTGTGTATTTGTGGTCGTTGATTGATTTTTGAAGATGGCCATCCTCACAGCCTGTAAGAAGAATGTCACAGCAACCGAGACTGCTAAACTCTTCTTCGAATGAGTTTGGGTCCACTTTGGGATACCGCAGACCATCATCTCCGACCGAGAAAACAAGTTCCTCAATACCTTTTGGTCGAGTCTCTGGTCTCTGTTGGACACCAAACTCACAAAATCCACTGCTTTTCACCCCCAAACCGATGGCCAAACCGAGGTTGTCAATCAGATGATTGTGCACATCCTGCGCATGTACAATTCTAAGCATCCCCATACATGGGACGAGAGTCTCCCATATGTCCAACACAACTACAACAAATCTCTCCATAGTTCCATCGACCACAAACCATTTCAGGTGGGTCTGGTATTGAAACCCTTGGGACCCATTGATGTTTCACTTCTTCTTGCCACTGCGCAGACAGACTCTTCCCCTAATCATTCTGCGATCGACAAAGCCACCATATTCATTGAGCGGATTCAGTAAATCTACCAACAGGTCCAGGATATTTTACATAAATCCAATGCTAAGTACAAATAACATCACGATCAACATAGGGTACCACACCAGTTTCAGTTTGGCGACAAATTTTGGTTACATTTGCAGAAGGAGAGTCTCACTGGGCCCCATCAGAATTTTCGTCCACTTCGTTATGGGCCTTAGATTATCACCAAGGTTGTGGGTAGCAATGATTTTGAGCTCAACACTCCACCCTTCCTTGGTCTGCATCCAATATTCAATGTGGACCTCCTTATGCCATATTTTCCATCATTATTGGACACCTCTGAGATCATCGAACAACTGACACCAACAGATCTCAACCCTGAGTGCATGGAACAAGAATCCATCGATCAAATCATGGACACACAAGTCAAGGGCACTCACCAACAACAAATCCAACTTTATTTGGTTATCAAGGTAGGGCAACTCCTACACTAAGGCAAGTGGCTCACCCGGGGCCAAATCCAACAGAAGTTTTGTCACATGATGGGGGAACTCAACACAATGGAGACCATTTCTTCCTAAGGGGGGAGGATTGATCCAGGTTGATAACGGTGGCCACCCACCTATTCCAACTAGCTCCTCGTGTCTGTTTTTGTTCAGCACGTCTTTCTGTACTGCTTTATAATTGTGAGTTCTACACTTCTGAGGTTGTATGAAGCCTCACACATTCTCCAGGTGGATATGGGTGGCCTCTCACCTAATCCAATTGGATTATTTTGTATGTTTTCATGTCATCACATCTTACTGTACTTTCAGGGTTGTTTTGGGGCCCTAAACGTTGTTTTTTTGTCTCACCGTAGTCAAATTGTAGATGAAGCCAAAGTTTGATAGCAGAATGTGTAGTTCTCTGAAATACCTTTCCAACGAGCTATCATGTGCCTAAAATGAAGGTCATATGCAAAATATATGACCCTAGGAAGTTGAGGTACCAAATTGCACCAACTCACCCATAAGGCCCACATGAATTTTGACGTTTCACTTTCTAGGGTTAGGTTTTTGGATGTCTAGGGTTTTGGCATTCATGAGTAATATGAAAAGGGCCTATGAATCCTCATTTTAATCCATTCTTCTTAGACAGATGCGCGTAGCAGCCACACATATTTTCAGAGATAGATACCACCATTAGAGCAAGTTTCAGTTCTGCAGTTTTATAGTTTCAACCTATTTCATTATTTAATTGAAGATATTGTTCACTGGATATTTGTGTTATTCTTCCTATCTCTGTGTTTATTGTATTCATTATGTTAATCAGTTCTTTCATCTCCTAAATCTGGATCAAGAAATGACCTTTGACAAATAGCCGAAAAATGGGTAGTCCTCAGATAGACCTTTCCAATGGGCTATCTTGCACTTAAAACATAAATCGTATGCAAAAGTTACGACCCCAGGAAGTTGATGTACTAACTTACCCAAACATGGCCCACATGACTTTTGGCGCTTCATCTCCTAAGGTTAGGTTTTTAGATTTTTAGGGTTTTTGACATTCCTTTTTATTGTAAAAAAGGCCTTCAAAGCCTCATTGTAATCGTCTTCTGGAGAATGAGCGCAGTCGTCACATCTCTTCTCAGAGATAAGCCACCATCATTCCAGCAAGCTTGTTTTCCGCTTCATTTTACAGTTTCAACTTATTTCCTTATTGAATAGAAAACTAGTTTTACGATATCTTTGTTATTCTGTGTTAATCATCTTTTAATAATCTATATTCATTTCATTTTGTTCATAAAATCCGGATCATCCTAAGGATCAAAGAAAAAAACTAGGTGCAAGGATTCAAAAGTGTATTTTCTTGGGGCATTCAAATACCACAAAGGCATATCATCTTTATGATGAGGTAAACAAAAAATTTATTCTTTCCATAGATGTTATTATTCTTGAATCCGCTAAGAATGACAAGATTGTTGAGCGTCAACTTAATCATTTGGATAGACTCACCCATGTAAAGACATGTGATGGATTTGATAATGATATTTCACATATTGAAGGGGGGATCCCTATATTGGATCAATATCTGGAATACATTTTTGAAGTTCCATCTCCCCCTCATGTAGAAGGTCCAACCACTTTATCAAAACGATAAGCTCAATTGGATGATGTGATTGAGAGGATTGAAAGGCCGAACCTTGATGGGAATGCAACACCATCTCAATCTGTATAACAACTTGGACCATCATAGAAACGTCCAAAGTGGTTCATAAAGACACTTGAAAGTGTTTGTATTGATGAGGTTGGAAAGACAGGATGATGGAGGTGATGTAGTTCATTTAACTTGAGGTGATGCCAATGATATGGATGTTTCATATTATTGTGAATTGAATCTATCTACTAACTTTGAACCAACTTCCTTTGAAAAAATTGTTTCTCATGATGAGTAGAAAGAAGCTATGTAGAAGGAGTATGATTCCCTCATCAAGAATGGGACATGGAAGTTGGTGGATCCTCCATTTAGAACCAAACCAATTGGATTCAAGTGGGTCTACAAGAACAAGTTCAAATCAGATGGGCTCACTTGAAAAACATAAGGTGAGGCTTGTGGTGAAAGGATATGCATAGAAAGTAGGCATAGAATATGAGGACACTTTTTGTCCCACAACAAAATGGGCTACCATTCATGCATTGTTGGCTTTGGAAACACAAAATAGGTGGAAGATTCATTACATGGATGTGAAGACAACTTTCTTGAATGGAGATTTGAAAGAGAATGTCTACATGTCATAAACAAGAGGATTTGTTGTGAAGAATCAAGAAAATAATATATGCAAGCTCATCAAGTCTCTGTATGGCCTAAATCAAGAACCTCACACTTGGTATGGAAAACTAACTGAGCATCTTTTGAAAATCGATTTCAAGCATTTTAATCTTGATGATGCAACTTTGTTTGTCAAGAAAGTTGGCATAATTGTTGTATATCTTGTGGTGTATGTAGATGATTTTTTTATAATAGGGAATAATGAAGCATATATTGCATCCATAAATAAATAATTGAAGAAGAGTTTTGAGATGACAGTCATCGGACTTTGTCACTACTACTTGGATATTGAAGTAATTTAGAATCCAAGGTATATATTCATCACTCAAAAGAAGTACATTACATTGGAAAGTTTTTGAATAAATTTGACATGGCTATTTGTAATCCTCTCTCTACTCCATTGGAGAAAAATTTGAATCTAACATCAAAATAAGGGAATGAATTTGAGGATGCAACTAAATATAGGTAGCTTGTGGGGAGTCTTATCTACCGTACCATTACTGTTGGATTACTCAGAGGGGGGGTGAATCAGTAATAGCCTAATTATAATATTTTTTCTCCAAATAATCCAAGTGTTATATCAATGTAGAATTATTATCCAATAATGAGCAATAAGAAATGAACAATCACACACATACACAGTACACGAGTGTTTTACGTGGAAACCCAAATCGGGAAAAAACCATATAATGCTTTATCTTATATGTCTTGAAGAATTACATTCATTGGAAGCACCAACTTCCTTTGTTTTCCAGCTGCAACTGGAAGGAGGCTCCAACCCCCTAGTTTCTCAGGCTACAACCTGAGGGAATCTACAACTCCCCAATTCTCTAGCTACAACTAGAAGGAGGCTACAACCCCCTATGTTCTTCGGCTACAACCGGAAGGTGTCTACAACCACCTGTCCTTGCCCCGTCCAACCACTTTGAAGTAGAAGTAGAATGATGGAACCACTGTCACACTATCACTGTGAGATATACCGTTGTAAACATGTACCAATAAACTTGAACTATGCATCAATCTGTACTTCAACCTGCAATCAACCTGTACCATAAACAAGTGCATCAACCATGCACCAACCTGTAAGAAACAATCTGTAATCAACCTGTACCATAAACAAGTGAAACCAACCATGTACCAAGTGTGTACCAATTAATATGTACCAACATCATCAACTATACACCTTATGTATGTGCCAACTCATCAACTACTTGTCTCAACCATGTACCCAACTTGTACCTCAATCAAAATCCCTCATCAATTTCATCATCCAAATATGATTTGTAACTCTGTAATAGACCTGGTGTATATGATCACATACCTACAAACCTTCCTTAACTTTAACAACAAGAGACTAGAATTTTCATCAAACGTTTCTTTAGTCTCGCAAGACTAGTTTTGGATTAGTCAACAACCCTAACTTGAAATAACCCTAACTTTGTACCTATAATGAATAAATATTTGAAACTGATACACAATGTTCTTCAGTGTGTTTTATGCATTACTCTAGGTGTCACTACTTGGAACCTCTCATAAAAGGAGTTATGGCAAAAATGGCACACCTTGCTGAATTCTGACTTATTCTAGAGAGCGACCTTGTAGAGAGTGCCCCGCACGAAATATTTGTTGAATTGATCTGAAACTGTTACATAACATACTGCAGACTGTACTATAACCAACACATTTGGTCTTACTAAATTTGGATATGTTATGAAAAAGTATGACGTTTTTACCCGAAACACTTGTTTTTGACTAGTTTTAGGACTAACCACAAACCCTATTTTCCACGGAGTGTAAATCCAAAAATACAATGACCCACTAGTTGAATTTTTTACCACATATACTTGAATATGTTTCCTCAATTGCATAGAAATTTCATGGTCTGAATCATTCTAGAAAAAAAAATTATTGCGAAAATGGTGAGATGACCTAAAAAAAAAACATACCTTAGAAAGCATCATCAAAATAATTTATCCTTCATTGATTTTCGACCTTGTTTTATTCACTTTTCTCAGAATTTCAGCTTAGATATCCTTTGGTTACCTCAAACACCTATATGTATCCAATATGTTCAAGTGTGTCTTAAATGGGAGAGCCTTGCCTCTTATTTATACTCTCCAAGTAGCTTCCTTAAAAACATCTTCTAGGTCACTTTGCCTACTTTCCTTATTTTAGGGTTAACCCACTTCTAATTTCTCCATTAAATTTATTATTGAATTAATTTATTTTGTATTCACTTTGAATTATAGTACACTCATCACTTCACTTTATTATTTACCTTTTAAAATCTCTTAAACCACTTTGACTACTTTGACCATTTGGGGCTTCTAGATGACATATGAGGATCCTCCAACTTCGTAAGGCCGTAACTCTCAAACCGTGAGGAGTTATGTGACGTTCCACATACCACTAGAAATGGAATGACATGTAATATCCATATAGAATAGTGTTACCTGAAAATATATCAAAACTCATACTGTTATCCATCAAACAAACTTGGGTCCATTACCCAAACCTTGGTTCTCCAACTTCTCATGGCCATAACTCTCTAACCATGAGGAGTTATGTGACGTTCCACATACCAC